>JAAGEH010001223.1:41739-55082 GCA_011751065.1 Lasiurus cinereus
AAGGAAGGAAGGAAGGAAGGAAGGAAGGAAGGAAGGAAGGAAGGAAGGAAGAGAAAAAGAAAAAGAAAAAGAAAAAAGAAACAAAGTTACCTCTTTCCTTCCCCATTTCATGTCCTGAAGTGGGGAGAATAATGACCCTTTTCCCAATGTCCACAGATAATCCCCAGAACCTGTGAATAGGTTCCCTGACATGGCCAAAGGGTCATTGCATGAGTCTTTATGTTCAAGATTTTGAGGTGGGTCGAGTATACTGTATTCTCCAGGGAGGCCCAATGTCATTACCAGGGTTTTTAGAAGAGGGAGGCAGAATTGCTGTCAGAGCCAGAGAAAATGATGATGGACACAGATCTAGCTGATGTGGCTCAGTGGTTGAGCTTCAACCTATGAACCAGAAGGTCACGGCTCCATCCCCAGTTGTGGGGGGGGGGGTCAGTGCAGGAGGCAGCCTACCCATGATACTCTCTCATCATGGATGTTTATGGATGTTTCTCTCTCTCTCCCTCCCTTCCTCTCTGAAATCAATACAAATATATATTTTAAAAATCTGGGGGTTTTTCTGCCAACACCTTGACTACAGGCCAGGGAAACCCATTTCACACTTGTGATGGTCAAGATTATGTGAGAATAAATTGGTGTGTGTTAAGCCACTAAATTCCTAGTTATTTGTCACAGCAATAAAAGGAAACTAATTGGCTTAGAACTCAACCAGGCCCCCAAAGGCGAAAGAATATTACACTTGTAATCTTTTTCAGATATCACGTTTTTACTGCCCAGCATCTTACAGTTCTATTAAGGCTAATATTTATAAGATTCAAAGCAATGTTCTATTCATGGGCCATTTGTGTAACACAACACCAATGAATAGATTTTCACAAGGATTTGATATATACATGGAATATAAATTGTTAGAGGAATTCACCATTTAAATAAAATTGAATAATGAGTTTGGAATAAGAAAGTGTTTTTTAAAAATTTGTCTTAAATAATGACCAAAACACCAACTTTCATTGTATTTTAGATGTTACTGTCCAAGTTCTAAGTGTTTGAAATAATTTTTAGTATTTCCAAAGTTCCTTGTGTTGTGGCAGCAATTCTTCAAATAGCCCAGGAGAACCATCAGCACTCAGAAGAATCAGGAAAGAAAACCTTTATTGTACAGCACTACTAGTCCAGGGGATTCTGATCCAAAGCCTGAACTGCCAATGGGGGATGTTTTGACTATATATATATATATATATTCTTTTGGCAGGCCCCTCAGAGTGGGCTTTGTAGCTCTGCCCAAGTCAGTTAGAATGGGGCAGTAAGATTACTGTTTAACTAGATACTGAACTAGGTTGTAAGCCCCCAAAGTTGCTCCCCCCTATTTTCCTTCTCACTTGAAATACCACATTTTCTTCATGGCAGAAAATAACTCTCATGTACATTTTGGTAAATTATAACTAGAAATAATTCTAGTATATTCATAAGTATTGATAAAACAATCTACCTAAATAAGGTTAATAAACTTTATTTTTTAAAAAAACTCCAAAAAAAGAGAAAATACTTCCCGACTCTACCAAGTGCTTCTTGAGACTACCTGGTGAGTAACTGCTTGCAATGGAATCTTTATCTCAGGGCCCACTTCTTACACATATGGTTCCGCATGTCATCATAGGCTAGGTGGAGCCAGAACGAATGGAACATTTCTTTCTTCCTTTCTTTTTAAGCTGTGACAGGCTCAAGGACACTAAGAGATTCTCGGAAAAGGAAATCAAGACCTGGGGTGTGAACACACAATATAATATATAGAAAATGTAGTATAGAATTGTATACTTGAAACCTATATCATGTTATTAACCAATGCCACTCCAGTAAATTTAATAAAAATGTTTTTTAAAAAAAGGAAATCCAGTTGTTTCTCCTGCTTTTCATTTAGGCAGGAGTCTAAATCTAATGAGGTGAAAGCTACTGGGTCTCACCTTTTGGATGAGCAATCTGGGGAGTTCTATAAATATATTCATTTATTATATTTTTAAATAATTATTTACTGTTGAAAGTATTACATATGTCCCCCTTTTCCCCCATTGACTCCCTCCAGCCTCTCCCCCTGTCTCCCTCCAGGCCTTCACCACCTCATGGTCTGTGTCTATGGACCATGAATATATGCATACAAGGATGAATAGACCATTTCTAACCGATATGGCCTTTTCTAATCACAGCTATGAATATCAATGTGGGTGTCAGAACAGCTGCAGCACTTCTGGATCAGTTTTATGAGAAAAGGAGAATCCTCATTGTGTCTACACCCACAGCCCGAAACCTGCTCTACAGGCTGCAGCTGGGAATGTTACAGGTGAGTTTTTGAGGCAAAGACAAGGAAGGGACCTCTAATAGGAAGGAAAGGCCCAGTTATTTCATGAAAAATAAAGGCCAGCAAGATATTTAACAGGAAGAGAAGGAAAGAGCAGGAATTTTTAAAAAATGTGCCCCATCTTTATATATGTAAAAAGCTAAGTGACCAACCGTCCATCCCACTGACCATCCGGCTGGTACATAAGACATGCAATGGCAAATTAAAAATAAATGTTGACTCCCACATGCACGATACATATAAAGCTCTCGCTGGAGCCAATTGCACACACCCAAATAGCTGTTATATATGATGCACACTGGCAATTTAATTTTGTATTTTAATTTTATAATATTATATTTTTATATATATTATTTTGCAGTAATTTTTGTAATAACAGAATTACCGCATGAATCTTTCTTCTAATTAATTTCCTTTCAATGTGCTGGAATCTGTGCACCGGATCACTAGTTGAGATACAATTCACATTGTGTTTTTTTTAAATGTACAGTGTCTTGATTTGATACATTTGTATATTGTAAAATGATTACAACCATAGGTTAGCTAACATTTTCATCATATCACATAACTGCCGTTTTTTTGTTGTGTTTTTTTTTTGGTAAGAATATTTAAGATCTACTCTCTTAGCAACTTTGAAATACAAATACACTGAATGGTTCTATTAACTAAAATGACCATGCTGTACATTCAATCCCCAGAAGTTATTCATTTTAAAACTTGAAGTTTGTGACCAACATCTCTCCATTGCCCCCATACCTCTGCTCCTGGTACTCACCATTCCTGTCACTGTTTCTATGAATTTGCCTTTTATAGGTTCCATATATAAATGAAATCATATAGTAAAAAAATAATAATAATAATAAAGGCCAGCTTCAATGCCTAATCCGTTTACCCTGAGCTTTAGACGCTGATACATTACAGTTATCACTATTCCTTTCTGGTTCTGGATCATAACCTGATTAACATGGATTCCTCCCCAGCACAAACCTGATCATTTTTTCAACAAATGAAATTAGTTTGTCTTCACTAATGAGCCTCACTGACATGCTGTCCAGGCCCAGCCAAAAAACAGTTGTCTTTGCTGAACCTGTCCAAAATATGCCCAAAAGTTTGGCTTAAGGGATAAGGGGAGTCCAGGAACCCTCAGGCCCCAGATTCTACCCACATTCCGGGGTTCAGTTCTGGTCAAAGGCACATGCCCGGATTTTGGCTTCGATCTCCAATGGGGTGATGTGAAGGAGGCAGCCAATCCATAATTCTCTCATCGTGGATGTTTCTATCTCTCTTTCCCTCTCCTTCCTCTCTGAAATCAATAAAAAAAATTTTTAATGGTGTTCTAATAATTCAGAAGGCCCTAACTGGTTTGGCTTAGTGGATGGAGCATCAGCCTGCAGACTCAAGGGTCCCAGGTTCGATTCTAGTCAAGGGCATGTACCTTGGTTGCAGGCTCATACCCAGTAGGGAGTGTGCAGGAGGCAGCTGATTGATGTTTCTCTCTCATCAATGTTTCTAACCCTCTATCCCTCTCCCTTCCTCTCTGTAAAATATCAATAAAATATATATTTTTTAAATAACAATTCAGAGGTTCATATTTTCCCCCCATTATGTTACATTGTGTTCCCTATGGCCATTGCTGCTCCTGGTGAGAGACCTCCTGGCATGGGACTGAATGGGCCATGTTCCTGTGGCTCTTGCCAAGGGCCAGCTCAGAGGGCTGAAACATTTTACCCTTGTTTCCCTGGCATGCTGGGTTGTGGGGGACTCAGCAGGGGGTGCATAGGGTGGACATAAGGCCAGGTAGGTGGACTCTGGAAAAAATTTTTTCTCTTTGCAAAGACAAATTCAGAATCCTCTGGAGGTATTCTTGGACACTTTCTAGGAAATTTGGCTCTTGTAAAATCTTACCCCATCTGGAAAGACAGAGACTGCTATTTTGCTTATGTTTTCAAAATTCCATTGCCAAGGCCTTTCTGAATAATTCCTCTAGGAAGATGTTAAAGGTTTTCCAATCACTAGTTTCACCCCAGTTTTCAACTGTTTTCAGGACAGGGTGGAGTGGGCAAATAAACTTGCAAAAACTTCTCTAGCTAGTGTGGCTCAATGGATATAATGTTGGCCTGCAGACTAACAAGTCCCAGGCTCAATTTCAGTCAAGGGCACATGCCTGGGTTGTGGGCTCAATCCCCAGTAGGGGTGTATAGTAGGAGACAATTCATGATTCTCTGTCATCATGGATGTTTCTCTCTCTCTCTCTCTCTCTCTCTCTCTCTCTCTCTCTCTCTCTCTGGCTCTCTCTGGCTCTCTCTTCCTCTCTCTCTCTCTCTCCCTCTCCCTCCCTCTCTGAAATAAATAAAAATATATTTTAAAGAAAAAGCCAGACCAATTCTGTTTCCTTCAGTCTATGATTTGACATGGAAGTCTCTTTCTTCAGCCATGCTTACACCTTCCCTACTTTGTTTTTCTTTTCCAGCAAGCACAGTGCAGCCTGGATCTTCGACATATCACTGTGGTAGAGCTGGTAGGCGTGTTCCCGACCCTCATTGGCAGGATAGGAGTGAAAATTATGCCTCCAGCCCTAGCTCTGCAGCTCAGGTAGGGGGGTGTCCTGTTCTGAAATTTTCTCCCTACAAATGTACATTTTTCTGATCAGGTTCCCTGGTTTCTTTATATTCAGTCTTGATTCCAGGTAACCTTCAATGTGTAATTGCTTTTATTATCTTCTTTCACCCTCCAACCAAGTGTTTTTGCTTTGTCTTTGTTCTTTTCCTCCCACTTGTTGGGAGTAGAGGAGAGCCTACCCAAAAGATTTCTCCCTCTCCCCCCAACCCCCTGCCACCAAAAAACTGGATACTTCTCTTCTTAAAGATATGTGAGAAAATATTTATTTTAAATCCATATTGTAGTATGCACTCTGCCTCACACACAATTTCAAGATATCAAAACTAAAAAAATAAATCTGGAAAAGAGACCAAGCAGACTTATTTTTTCACTGGGCTCAGCTTATGCATTGCTTGCTTCTCTCCTCCTCCCCCCCCTCCTCCTCCTTCTCCTCCTCCTCCTCCTTTTCATCCTTCTCCTCCTTCTTCTTCATTTCTTCTTCTTTGTTAATCCTAATGCAAGGATACTTTTCAGTTGATTTTAGGGAAAGTGGAAAAGGGAAAGAGAGAGAAACATCGATGTGAGAGAAACTCATTGCCTCCTGCACAAGCACAGACTAAGGCCCCAGGCCAGGGAGAAGCCTGTAACCAAGGTATATACCCTTGACCGAATTGAATCTGGGATCCTTTGGTCCACAGACCCAACACTCTATCCACAGAGCCAAAATGGGTAGGGCTATATTGTTTGCTTTCTTTAGCTTTCTTCATCTAAACATGTTTATATTGATATAAAAATCATATTTTTGCAGTTTTAATTATAGTGAAGTAGAGTCCAAAAACAATTAGACTTTTGAAACTGCTTCAAAATCTTTGGGGAATAATTTGAGGTACAAATTATAATGAACCAGATCCAATCCCCTCTGATTGTGCTATCTTGTGCTGGATATAGAACGGACCAGAATTAGAAAGTTTTGAAACTTACTTCAATCAGCTTCATCTAGTCCAGGCTTTTTCAACCTTTGCACTATTGCCATTTGGCTCTAGATAATCATTTTGGGGGGAGTTGTCTTGTGCATTAGAGGATGTTAAGCAGCATCCCTGACCTCTACCCTATTGTGACAACCAAAAATATGTCCAGACATAGCCAAATGTCCCCTGTTGATAACCACTGACTTAGATCTAGTGCCTATGTGGTTATGCAAACATAGTCAGCAAAGTTGGATTGACTCCAACTTTATGCAAAATAAGTTATCTTTGTTGTAAATGACTTGTAGCAACAATTGGTACATAGCACCATTGCAGGCCTACTGAGTTCCTGCCCATTATAATCTAAAGCAATGCTACTCGACCTTTTATGGGCATGCCTGTCATCTGTGGATCTTACTAATAATGCAGATTCTACCTAATTCAGTAGGCCTGGGGGTGAGTGTAGGATTCTACTCCACCCCCTCTCCTCCTCCTCCTCCTCCTCCTCCACTACTACTACTACTTCTTCTTCTTCTTCTTCTTCTTCTTCTTCTTCTTCTCCTCCTCCTCCTCCTCCTCCTCCTCCTCCTCCTCCTCCTCCTCCTCCTTTTTCAAAACAAAGCTAACCATTTATTAAATTATTATAATGCTTCCAGCACAATCTTCATCACTTTACATATTCCATTTCATTTAATCCTTACAACAAACCTAGGAAAGAAGGTAGTATTATCTGATTTCTAGATTCAGGCTTAGAGGCCAAGTTGTTTAAAACCATAATTCTAACCTTTCTGTCCACACCAGCGAATAATGCCCTCCATTCCCTAAAAATGGGGTGAGGAAGGAATTCCCACATGTGATACTGAAAATGCTTTGTAAAAAGTTATTGCTTGCATAGAGCAGATTCTTGATAAATACTATTTTGGACCACAAAAACAACCATTAGGGTTCAAACTCGCGCCTGTCAAATGCTCTTACATCTCTACTTATATTACTTTATAAACGTCACTTTGGGAAATGTTTTTTTAAAATATATTTTATTGATTTTTTACAGAGAGGAAGGGAGAGAGATAGAGAGTTAGAAACATCGATGAGAGAGAGACATCGATCAGCCGCCTCCTGCACGCCCCCTACTGGAGTTGTGCCCGCAAGCAAGGTACATGCCCCCAACCGGAATGGAACCTGGGACCTTTCAGTCCGCAGGCCGACGCTCTATCCACTGAGCCAAACCAGTCTCGGCTGGGAAATATTTTTTAAATAAATCTTTATTGTTGAAAGTATTATATATATCCTCTTTTTCTCCCCTATTGACCCACTCCAGCCCCCCCCCCGCAACTCACTGCCCCATTGTCTGTGTCCATGGGTTATTCATATATGCATATAAGGTCCTTGGTTGATTACCTCCCACTCACCCACCCTCCCTCATCTTCCCTCTGAGATTGGGATTCTCCATTTCTAACAAGATTCCATGTGACGGATCACACTTTGTGTGGCAAGAGTCTCAAGGCTGATTCAGTCCTTTGTGGTATGAAGCTTTTCTCTGCACATGGTGTCACTATGGGGCTCTGGTTGGTCCACCAGAATGCTTGGGAGTCAAGTTTGACATTTTTTTCTCTCTCTTTCTTTTTTAATATTTTTATTAATTTCAGAGAGGAATGGAGAGGGAGAGATAGAAACATCAATGATGAGACAGAATCATGGATTGGCTGCCTCCTGCATTCCCCCTACTGGGGACCGATCTTGCAACCAGGGCATGTGCCCTGACCTCGAATCAAACCTGGGACCCATCATTCTGCAGACCTATACTCATCCACTGAACCTAACCAGCTAGGGCTTGACATATTCTTCTCTTTTTCTACCCTAGGCTGTTGTTGCGAATCCCACTCTACTCCTTCAGCATGGTGCTGGTTGATAAGCATGGCATAGACAAGGAGCGCTATGTCTCCCTGGTGACTCCTGTGGCCCTCTTTAACCTGATTGACACATTCCCACTGAGGAAAGAGGAGATGGCCCTGCAAGCGGAAATGGGCCAGACGTGCAACACCTGATGTGATGGTTACTCTCTGTGTAGTCCCTCTTCTTTTTCTACATAGTGCTCGGCATCCAGAAAGTCCTTAAAAATATCCTTGATGTACAGATTTTTATTTGTAATTTTTAAATTCTATTTTATTACGACCTTTCTTTGCACTTAAAAAATTAGCACAATGATTTCTGTACTTTGACATTTTCCAAAAAAAAGATATGACTGTATTTACTATTTCTAACTTTCTTTACTCCATGATGGGCTGGTTAATTTTAGAAAGTGCAATCATACACATGCTTTTAATATGTTATTCAGTGTGACAGGCAACTTTTCTTTCGTCCTTTTTTATATAAAATTTTTACTAATAAAATATTTTGGAGCAAATATGTTAAAACTCATTTTATTTTTCAAGTACACCAGACATACTTAGTGTGGTCAATGGTTTTAGGCTTGAAAGTTTACTAGGCCACTTTGTCTGCAGCTGGATGGCCCCCTTGCTCTTCAGATTTCTAGAGAGGCTTCCTTAACTAGAGGGATAGAAGAAGAAGGCAGACAAATAGAGCAAAGAAATGCCTTACCTGCTATCTGTCCCAGGATTCCAGCAAGAGACCTGCCCATTGACCTCTGAGAACCCACTTCCCACTCACAGGTCCCCCTATCAGGCTCTGGGTAAACCCCAAGCCACACACACACTTCCGCCTGCTCTAACACCACCTGTGTTTTTTCTTTTCATCTTTATCATGTACATAGTCCAATCTTAATGATGAGTCAGCTCTCATAAGAAAAACCAAAAATTTTTGCTATAGTGCCACATTCTAGAAAATAAAAGAAAGGCTCCTAACGACTAACCACTTAATTGTTTGAATAAAAATAAACAAAGCTTTACCTAAATAAGAAAGGTGTTTTTGCCCTAGCTCGTTTTGCTCAGTGGATAGAGCATCGCCCTGCAGATTCCAGTCAAGGGCACTACCTTGGTTGCAGGCTCCTCCTCAGCCTGGGCCCTGGTAAGGACACATGCAGAAGGCAACTAATTGATGTGTTTCTTTCACATCAATGTTTCTGTCTTTCCCTATCTCTTCCACTTTCTCTAAAAAGCAATTGGAAATATGCCCTCATGTGAGGATCAAACAAACAAAAACACAAAAAAAGAAAAATGTTCTCTACTTCAAATGTGACAACAAAGGTATACATCAATCAATATGAAAAATCATTATTATCTGGTATTAAAATACAAAAATGCTAATATCCAGCACCCAAACCCAAATACATGGACTATTGCAATCTAACTGATAAAAAATTCAACACAGCTATTATGAAGAAATTCTATGAGCCATAAGAAAACTGAAAAAATCTCTTCAATTAGCTTAGGGATAAAATTAATGAACAAAAGGAGTACATTACCAAATAATATGAAATTCTAAAAAATAAACAAATAGAAGTTCTTAAACTGAAGAACTCAATAAAGGTGATAAATTACATTAGAAGGCATTGGAAATAGAGCAGATCAGATGAAAGAGAAAAAAAGCAAGATCAAGGCTGGGAATTTAGAAATAATTCAGGTGGAAGGAAAAAGAATTCAAGATTTTAAAATAGTAAAGAAGCTCTGGGAGAAACCAAGATGGTGGCATAGACGAACACTTAAACTGCTGCCTCACACAACAATTTCAAAACTGCAGCTAAAAGACAGAACAAACATTATCTAGAACCACAGGAAAGCTGGCTGAGTGGAAATTCTACAACTAGAAGGAAAGAGAGGGGCACATGGAGACTCAGAGGAGCTGCAAAAAGCTGAAGTACTGAGACAGGCGCATGCAGAGGACAGGCGGCTGAGTGCCTGGCTGGTTTTCCCTAGCAGGAGGGAGACAAAACTCCCAACTGCACTGAACCCCAGTTCCAACTGCACTGGACCCCAGTTATGACTGCACTGAACCCCAGTTCCAGGCAAGACCCTGGGCTTCCAGACTCATATGGGGGAACTCTGGACTGTTGGGAAAAGAGAGGAGCGCACAGGAACTCAGGGGAGCCTCGAAAGGCAGAGTTCTGGAGGTGCGCATGCAAGTGCATGTAAAGAGGACTGCAGTGATTACCAAGGGGCACTGAGACCCAGAGGCCTCATAGGGCAGGGCTGACAGGAAGCCAAGGCTGTCTGCTCAGCCCTGAGACTCTGTCCTATCCAAACCAAGCACAGAGGCTTTTGCAATTTTGCAAGCCTTGTCTCATAAGGGTGTTTCCAGCACAGAAGTTATCCCAGTGTAGACACAGCTGATCCTCACAGTCAATTGGCCTGGAGGTCAATTCCTCCCAGTGATACCAACAACAATCAAGACCTAACTACAACAAGGCTGTACACACAGTCCACAAAGGAGTGCACCAAAAGTGTCCACCTCAGGTAACTGAGCCATTGGGCCATATAAGACACCTAGCACACAAAGCTACTCTACAACTCAGGGAAGCAGTGAAAGTGCGGAAAGAAAAAAACAGATCACAAACTAAAGAAATGGAGGAAATCGAAGGACTGGATATAGAGTTCAAAACCATGGTTATAAGGTTTTTCAAGAATTTCCTAGAAAAGATGGATAAATTTAGCAAAACCCAAGAGGAGATTAAAAAAAAAAGGACCAACTAGAAATTAAACATACACTGACTGGAATAAAAAATATACAGAGACCTAACTAGACTAGAGGAATGCAAGAATTAAGTCAAAGATTTGAAATACAAAGAAGCAAAAACAACCAGAAAAGCAAAAAGCAAAAGGAATCCAAAATTTGAAGATAGTGTAAGGAGCCTCTGTGACAACTTTAAGCATACCAACATCAGAATTATGGGGGTGCCAGAAGAAGAGAGAGAGCAAGATACTGAAAACCTATTTGAAGAAATAATGACTGAAAACTTTCCTCACCTGGTGAAAGGAATAGAGTTACAAATCCACAGAACCCCAAACAAAAGGAATCTAAAGAGGACCACACCAAGACACATCTTTATTAAAATGCCAAGAGCAGCCAAAACCTGTTTGGCTCAGTGGATAGAGCATCGGCCTGCAGACTGAAAGGTCTCAGGTTCAATTCTGGTCAAGGGCATGTGCCTTGGTTGTGGGCATATCCCCAGTGGGGGGCATGCAGGAGGCAGCTGATCAATGTCTCTCTCTCTCCTTGATGTTTCTAACTCTCTATCCCTCTCCCTTCCTCTCTGTAAAAAATCAATAAAATATATTTAAAAATAAAATAAAATAAAATGCCAAGAGCAAAAGACAAAGAGAGAATATTAAAAGCAGCAAGAGAAAAACAGTTAATTACCTACACGGGAACACCCATATGATTGTCAGCTGATTTCTCAACAGAAACTATGCAGGCCAGATGGGAGTGGCAAGAAATATTCAATGTGATGCATAGCGAGAGCCTACAAGCAAGATTACTCTATCCAGTAAAGCTATCATTCATAATTGAAGGGCAGATAAAGAGCTTCACAGATAAGAAAAAGCTAAAGGAGTTCATCATCACCAAACTAGTATTATATGAAATGCTGAAAGGTATTCATTAAGAAGAGGAAGAAGAAGAAAAAGGTAAAGATAAAAATTATGAATAACAAATACATATGTATCAACAAGTGATTCTAAAAATCAAGTGAATAAAAAAATCTGACGAACAGAATAAACTGGTGAATATAATAGAATCAGGGGCATAGAAAGGGAGTAGACTGACAATTCTCAGGGGGAAAGAGGTGAGGGGGGGTTTGGGGAGAGACTGGACAAAAATCGTACACCTATGGGTGAGGACAGTAGTGGGGAGGTAAGGACAGAGGGTGGAGTGGAAAGCAGGTGGAAGGGAGCTATGGTGGGAAAAAAGAACAATTGTAACAATCTGAACAATAAAAATTTATTAATTAAAATAAAAGAAGTCCTATGAGAACTATCAGACTTGATCGTAAGAGCAAACATAAGATAAATAGGTGTACTAGAAGAAGAGAGGCAAAAGGGTGCAGTGAGTTTATTTAAAGAAAAAAAATTACTGGGGAACTTTCCAAATCTGGTGAAGGAAGGTATCTACAAGACCATGTAGCTAATAGAACACCTTATTATCTCAATGCAAAAAGACCTTCTCCAACATACATTATAATAAAGTTGTCAAAAGTTCATGATAAAGAATTTTAAAGGCAGCTAGTGAAAAGAAGTCAGTAAACTGTAAAGAAACACCTCACTTAGGCTATCATCAAATTTCTCAGAAGAAATTCTACATGCCAGGAGAGAATGACATATTCGAAGTATTGAAAGATAAAATTGTCAGCCAGTAAGTACTCTATCTGGCAAAGTTATCTTTCAGATATTGAGAAGTAAAGGCTTTCCCTGGCAAACAGAAGCCAAGGGAGTTCACTTAACACTACACCTGCCTTGCAAGAAATGTTTAAAGGAGCTTTTCAAGTTGAAACAAAAAGATGAGTACACAAAATTCTGATTAAGGTGATAAATAGAATCAGAAAACTTAAACTCTATTTTAGAATTGTAAATTAAACAATCTTACCTAATAATATACAAACATATAAATTGACCATACCTCTGCTACACCCATAGCCAATCAGAGTGAGTATGCAAATTAACCCAACAAAGATGGCAATTATTTTGCATGCATAGGCACACAGTACCTGGGTCCTGGGAACATTCTGGCAGCCAGATCACTGAGGTAGGCCCCATGGGCCCTGAGCCAGGGGGCTCCTGGGCAGGGAAAAGCCTGCAATCAGAGCCATGGCGGCAGGGGCGGAGCCAGGGATGGGAGGGAGCTGGAGTTTTTTTGTCCAGGCCTAAAGCGTAGGCCAGAGGCTTTAAGACTGGGAGGGGTGGAACTGGGATCGGAGGGAGCTGGGGGTCCCCTGCCCAGCCCAAAAGCCTTCGACAGAGGCTTTAGGCCTGGGCAGGGGCGGAGCTGGTGATCAGAGGCTATTGGCAATCTGTGTAAACTACAGAGGAAAAACCTTTTCTGATTGGCTAAGCTTCCTGTATGCCACTGGTAATATTCTTATTAACTTGGGTAATAAGAATCCAAAAAGGTGATCTAGGGTTTTTCCACCCCACTTCTAGAGAAAAAAAAAAACACGAAGGTATGCTGCTTGAGGGCTAAGAATTATCATATCCTGCCCTAGCCAGTTTTGTTCAGTGGATAATGCCTCGGCTGATTGCAGGGTCTGGGTTCAATTCTGATCAGGGGCATGTCCCTATGTTGCAGGCTCCTCCCTGGCTGGGGCCCAGGTCAGGGCTCATGCAGGAGGCAACCAATCAAAGTGTTCCTCTCACTTTGCTTTTTCTATCTTTCCCTTTCTCTTCCACATTCTCTAAAAGTCAATGGAAACATATCCTCAGGTGAGGATACAAAAAGGAAAGAAAGAAAGAAAGAAAGAAAGAAAGAAAGAAAGAAAGAAAGAA
>JAAGEH010001223.1:55092-72475 GCA_011751065.1 Lasiurus cinereus
AAGAAAGAAAGAAAGAAAGAAAGAAAGAAAGAAAGAAAGAAAGAAAGGAAGGAAGGAAGGAAGGAAGGAAGGAAGGAAGGAAGGAAGGAAGGAAGGAAGGAAGGAAGGAAGGAAGGAAGGAAGGAAGGAAGAAAGGTCATAGCCTATGAAAAACACATCTTTAAAATGCCTAAAGAAAGTTGTCATTTTTTTCATGGTAAAGAGACTGGAGTCCGTGTTGATGAAAACACCTTGGTAGCCGGAACCGGTTTGGCTCAGTGGATAGAGCGTTGGCCTGCGGACTGAAAGGTCCCAGGTTCGATTCCGGTCGGGGGTATGTACCTTGGTTGCGGGCACATCTCCAGTGTGGGGCGTGCAGGAGGCGGCTGATCGATGTCTCTCTCTCATCGATGTTTCTGACTTTCTATCCCTCTCTCTTCCTCTCTGTAAAAAATTAATAAAATATATTTTTTTAAAAAAAAGAAAGAAAACACTTTGGTGGCTGTGGTGACTGGCAGTAGCTGCAGCAGCAGGTTGATGGGGCTGGTGCCTTCCCCTGATCAGCCTGGTCGCCTCCCACAAAGGGAGGCCAGACTTCGGCTTAGCTGTCAGTAAGACATCCCCTGAGAGCTTCCAGTATGTGAGAGAGGGCAGGTTGGGCTGAAGGACCCCCCTACCCCCAGTGTAGGAATTTCATGCATTGGACCCATAATTATATCATAAAGCTTAAAGAAAAGAGCATTAAAAAGAGCTATGACTATAATAATTTGGTAAGAAAGTCATAGCATAGAGATAATTTGTGACATCAAAGATATAAATGTGGAGTAAAAGTAAATGAAGATATATTTCTATCAGCAGAAAAAGGACTGTTTTATTTATTAAATGTATTATGTAAACTTCATGGTAACTACAAACAAATATCTAGAGCAGGGACACAAAATATAAAAACAGGAAATCACCATGGAAAACCACCAACTTGCCATGACCGGTTTGGCTCAGTGGATAGAGCATCAGCCTGTGGACTGAAGGGTCCTAGCTTCAATTCCGGTCAAGAACGTGTACCTTGGTTGTGGGCTCCATTCCCAGTAGGGAGCATGCAGAAGACAGCTGATGTTTCTAACTCTCCCTCTCCCTTCCTCTCTGTAAAAATTAATAAAATGTATTTAAAAAAGGAAAACCACCAACTTACAAAGGTAGACAGAAACAGAAGGAAAAAGAAACATGGAGAGACAAATTAAGTAGAAGGCAAAATGTAAAATGGCAGTAGTAAATCCTTACATATTAACAATCACCATGAATATAAATGAATTAAACTCACTAATAAAAAGTCACAGAGTGGCTGGATGGATTTTTTTTAAATGACATAACTATATGATACCTACAGAAAACTCATTTTCAGCTCTAGAGATACACATAGGCTCAAAGTGAAGGGATGGATGATATTCAAAACAAGCAGGGAAAAAAGAGGAGGTGAGCTTAGCCATGCTTAAATCAGACAAAATAGATGGCAAGCCAAAAATGGTAACAAGAGACAAAGAAAATCAGTATGTACTTATAAAAGGGTCAATACATCAAAAAGATATAACAAATACCTGGGTTTTTATTTTAATAGAGTGGCCAGATACCCTAACTCCCAATCACGATAATTACAGGCTGTTGTTTCTTGTGATTAAGCCCCTATCCCAGTGGTCGGCAAACCCATTAGTCAACAGAACGGCAAACTGCAGTTTGCGAGTCTCGAGAGCCACAGTTTGCCGACCACTGCCCTAAGACAGGAAAATGTTCTTTGGTGCCATCTCGTGTGCATATTGGGAATAACACATCAGTAGTCACTAGGAAAAGTTTTTGTCTGCTGCCATCTAGTGTACATCTAGAAAAAAACAGCTGACAAATTAGATGGGACATCTATTACCTCTTATGAAGCTGTAAACTGAACCACTGCTGCAGATAGCATACAGTTTGGAAATAATTGTTAAAGGAATATTATTCCAGTTAGAAAGATGTACTGCATCAAGAAAAAGAAACTAAAAGTGCCAGAAATGACTTCCTGGCTGGGCACTATTATAGCAAGAGGCAGCTGCTATCCTGTCAGGCAGCTACCTAACCAAGCACTATTGCAAGAGGGAGGCACAATAAAATCTGGAGGAGTTGGAAGTAGAGGTAGAGGCATCCAATCCAACTAGTAGAGGCCAAGGATACCCCTGCCCAGCCCCTCCCTGACAGGTGGGCACGGGGACTATATGGGAGCTACTGCAGGGATGGGAGCCCATTATCTACCAAGCCTCCTGTCATGTGCCCAGCACACTCTGGGTATAAACAGCCATGCTATTAGTATCTTTATTTTAATGAGACCAAGACATCATTCCCTATAATTATCACCTTTGGTTCAATATTTTCCTTAACATACTTGTAAATGGGAACATGACTCCTTCTCATGCTCCAGCTCCCTCTCCCACCTTGTGGGAAGATAAGAAAACCTTCAGAAAGCAGAATGTGAGACCTTGGGAGTCTACCCAGCTCCTCAGTCAAGAAAACAGGTAGCAGTTTTGATCTCCCATTTTGCTTAAAAACATATCCCCCTTCCCCTGCATAATCTGGTTTTCTGTGTTTTCTGTCCTCTATGAAAGCCTGTGTTGGGAAAGTCTAGTTGGTGACAAAGCCTGATTAGTGGTTCAACTTCATCAATGGCACCTAAGTCCTAATAAACCCATGTCCTGGTGATTTCTTTGGAATCCTAGAACAATACATAGAGTTTTTCTGGGACCTCAGAACTTTGTATAACAATATATAGAACCAGCTAATATATACACTCAGCTAGTTCTTACTTTGCCAAGAATTATCCCACAAGAGACCTGAAAACCAGATTGCACAATATTCATGACAAAGGCATAGAATGACTATGTTAATTAAGAAATGAGCCCCTGGGGATGAGCTGGAGGAGTGGAGGATGGCATCAGCTCTGGGAATCCAGCAAACCCGCAGAGGGCCTTGAACCTCAAGATAGGCAGAGTTCAGTGGGCCACCCCTGCTTTCCTGCTCTCTCCCACCCTGGTGTACCAGGCATCAGAAACTGAGCTCTGGGCCAGAAGTTAGGAAATTTAGATCTGGTCACAACCTATCTTTACTTGGAAAGATTATTTAAGCTCTTCATAACAACCTTGTTACAATGGATTTTTAATATATATATATATATATATATATATATGAATTTATTGATTTCAGAGAGAAAGGTGTTAACCTGGCCTAGAGTACAATGCCCCTAGGACCTGGGAGTCAACCTTGAAATGTGGTCCATTATCATTCAAGAACTACCCATTGTCATGGAAACATTAACCTTGTTTCCCAAACCCAGCCCGTATAGTTTATTTCCCCATGTAATCTTTGTCCCTATATTTATAATTCAGGGAGGAGCAAACCAAAGTCCCTAAAAGATAGAAAGCCAAAATTACATTACAGACACAGACAAAAAGTCTCTTAAAATCAAACCCTAAATTTCTGACGGATAATGCCTTAAAGTTCCTATAATTCCTGCCACAAGCAGCTGAGGCCCCATTTGGTAAATGCCCATCTTTAAACCAATTGATCCAAACATAACATAAACCAACAGAAACACTCTTATACATAATATTTACAACCATACACAACCCACAGACACACCACAGAATGCCCTCCATTAGAAAAGCATCAAAGCAGAGCAATGTCTCCTATCCCTGGTTTGGGAACTGACTCTCCAGAACATCAGCATTCTCCCAATGGACTATGTTATAGTAATATTAATAAGATAAAATATAATAAGCATTTTAGTGTTGTTATAGTAATAATAATAGGATAAAATATTAAAGTGTGGAATTAAAGGATGAAAATAGGAAATGTAGCAAGTTAACACCCATGCATGTAAGGAACAGATAAAGTGACTTGTATCCCATACATAAGACCAGATAGCAGGATTTCTGGGACCCTCTGATAAAACACACTGAAGACGCCCACTTCAGCACATAAAAGGAGCAAGCCCCTAAGGAAGATCATAGACGTTCATTCTGCTCCTCCACAGACGGTCGCTCTCCACTCCCCTTCCTGAACCTGCCAGAGCTCTGCTGTGGACCTTGGGTCCGAACCGTGAGCCACAAGCCGAGGCCTCTACAAGACACTGAGCCACAGCTGCAACGTCCAACGTCCAGTGTGTGTGCGTGTCAGCATGGATCTCCAGGGGGCTGTTGAGATCTGGAAACCACCAGGACTCTGGTAAATAAACTGCGTGTGATTCATGCATTGCATGTCTGTCTCCTGTGTAACTTATGCTCGGCCAATATATAAAGTAAGTACCTTTGGTCGTACGTGTCAGTCCCTGTCTAGAGACTGGCTGAGGCACCCTTGGTCACCTGGGCTTATGTCCCTAGAGGAGAAATTGGGACAGACTATTTTGACCCATACATGTGGCTTGTCTGGTTGCTTCACATGTATTCCCCTTGTGTCATTTTCAAACTCTTCCAAAGAAAAACAGTTTTGGGTCTATTCTATAGCAGTCATGAAGAGATGGGGCTTAGGCCAAGAGGCCACCCCAAATTGCATGGAGTGCGCCTTCCCTTAAACCAGCCTTTCCCTTTCAATGGGTACAGAAGTACCAGACAGATCCCCAAATTGTGAGAAATGGCTCATTTATCCCAATTTCAAATGATAGACTAGGAAACAAAAACATGGCAAAAATGAGACTTTTAATAACACTCCCAAAAGTGAGCACCCATTTTACAGGATCACAATAAAGGTGGGAGGCAACCAACCTAGTAATTAATAGTCTGGGGTCTTTTCTAGTTGCCTCTACCTCCCTTTGTAGAGAAATCTTCCTAGGATCTGTGCTATCAGCCACGTGTACTGTTCATACCCTCTCTCCGCACCCCACATCTTCTTTGCTTTAAGGAAATTCAGTAATGGCCTGGCCACCTACTGTTTCTTTTCTTTGTTTCCTTTAGTTTAATAAATCTTTATTGTTTAGATTATTACAATTGTTCCTCTTTTTCCCCCCATAGTTCCCCTCCACCCAGCTTCCACCCCACCCTCTGCCCTTACCTCCCGCTACATTGTCCTCATCCATAGGTGTACGATTTTTGTCCAGTCTCTCCCCACACGCCCCTCACCCCTTTCCCCCTGAGAATTGTCAGTCTACTCCCTTTCTGTGCCCCTGATTCTATTATATTCACCAGTTTATTCTGTTCATCAGATTTTTTAATCACTTGATTTTTAGAGTCACTTGTTGATAGATATGTATTTGTTGTTCATAATTTTTATCTTTACCTTTTTCTTCTTCTTCCTCTTCTTAAAGAGTACCTTTCAGCATTTCATATAATACTGGTTTGGTGGTGATGAACTCCTTTAGTTTTTTCTTATCTGTGAAGCTCTTTATCTGACCTTCAATTGTGAATGATAGATTTGCTGGGTAGAGTAATCTTGGTTGTAGGTTCTCGCTATGCATCACTTTGAATATTTCTTGCCACTTCCATCTGGCCTGCATAGTTTCTGTTGAGAAATCAGCTGTCAATTGTATGGGTACTCCCGTGTAGGTAATTAACTGTTTTTCTCTTGCTGCTTTTAATATTCTCTCTTTGTCTTTTGCTCTTGGCATTTTAATGATGATGTGTCTTGGTGCAGTCCTCTTTGGATTCCTTTTGTTTAGGGTTCTGAGGGATTCCTGGACTTGTAAGTGTATTTCTTTCACCAGGTGGGGGAAGTTTTCAGTCATTATTTCTTCAAATAGATTTTCAGTATCTTGCTCTCTCTCCTTCTGGCACCCCCATAGTTCTGATGTTGGTACGCTTGAAGTTGTCCCAGAGGCTCCTTACACTATCTTCAAATTTTTTAATTCTTTTTTCTATTCCAGTGGAGTGCTTTCTGCTTCTTTGTATTTCAAATTTTGACTTGATTCTTGCGTTCCTCTAGTCTGCTGTTAGGTCTCTGTACAATTTTTTTTTTATTTCAGTCAGTGTATGTTTAATTTCTAGTTGGTCCTTTTTCATCTCCTCTTTGGTTTTGCTAAATTTATCCATCTTTTCTAGGAAATTCTTGAAAAACCTTATAACTGTGGTTTTGAACTCTATATCCAGTCATTTGTTTTCCTCCATTTCTTTTGTTTGTGATCTGTTTCTCTGTCTGCATTTTTGCTGCTTCCCTGAGTTGGTAGAGTAGCTTTGTGTACTAGGTGTCCTATTGGGCTCAGTAGCTCTACCTTCCCAGATACCTAAGGTGGACTCTCTTGGTGCACCTCCTTGTGGATTGCAGCCAGTTAGTATAGCCAGGTGCAGAATACTTTGAGACTCAGTGTCCTCACGAGATGCCGCCATTACTGAAACCTTCCATAAGACAGAGGCCCCGGCTAACAGGCAGCCAGTACGGGGCCGTGTCCTTAACCTGGCAGGCAGGAAGCTGCAGACTGCCTCTACAGAGCAAGCCAGGAGGTTGGAGGCCGACGTCCTTGATGCAGGCAGTTATATGGAGCCCCCTCAGAGTGTGGCAGATGGTACCGTGCATGTCGCCATTATTAAGGCAGTCATTCCATACAGTAAGGTGCTGTAGTACCATGATACAGCATGTTCGTGAGAGGCCGCCTTAATTTATACATGCTGTATGCTGCAGGCTGCCTTTACTGAGACCTTCTGTACTGCAGAGACCCTGATAACAAGGCAGCCAGTATAGGGCATGGGGACTTCTCTACTCCTTTTTGTGTTTTAGAATCAGAATTCTGCTGCTGCACGAATCATAACCCGGATATCCAACAATGATGAATTGCCACACCTTATGATGATTTAACGAATCTCCCAGTCACACCATAAGTTGCAAAAGAATCCTGTCCCATATCACAAGCTGCACTGATATGTTGAGACTTACAGTGCCCTTCAGCCTATCACGGTCCCTGGTTTTCTCTGCAAGTTTATGATCTTCACACTTTTAAAGCTTACAAGGCAGTCATTCTATTAGAATGTCCCCAAAAGTGGCCATTAGCATTCCAGGATGTGCATTTTTGGAAGGAATGTGCGGGGGTATTGAGAGGATGTTTTAAAAAAGACAGACTGCAAAATGTCATAAACATTCTTCTTGATTCTTTGGTTCTGCACCAAGCTATACATATCCTCAGAGTTCTGGAAACAGCAGCCACTATAGCCCAAACTCCTCCTGAACAACCACTGCAGTTCTCACAGGCTCTGAAATATGTCATCGCTGACCATTCAAGTGCAGAGGCCTAATACAGTGGTACCTCGAGATACGAGTGCCCTAACATACAAGATTTTTGAGATACAAGCTATTTTTGCTTTGAAATATGAGCAACATTTGAGATAGGAGTAATCTCGCGGATCGGCAGCCGGCACACGACCCACCAGTTTACCTGGACTCAAGCATCTCATAGTTTCCCACGCCTCAAGGTTACGGAACGAATTAAACTCGTATCTTGAGGTACCACTGTACATGAATCACCTAGTAGAAAAATTAGAAGGGATAGTAGCTGCCCTCGAATGAACCAAGTTTGTCTGAAGCTAAACAAAACTCAAGCTATAATAAAAACATGTGAGCACCCCATAATGAACAGCCATGGAATTCAATACCCAAAGATAATTGGAAAACCACCCCAAAGTCTTAAAAATAAATTCAAGTATATTTCACAAGCATCGAAATGGACAAAAAGTAAGAGAAACCGACGAAATACGTATTTAAAACACACACATGGAAATTATATAAGTAAAAAATTTTAGCATAACCTGAGGCTGAACAGCAGCATTCTGGAGCACACTACTGTGTCAGTTTACCTGTGCTGTGCGTCCTATCTTACCGCCTCTCTGGAAGCACACCCAAGGTGTGGAGGCTCGGTCTGTCAGCAATCAATGTGCTAAGTTATAAAGAGGGGGAGTTTGGCCTGGCAAGTGTTGTTCCGCGGTAAGAACATGTGGCCGGTATCACAAAGGGTCCCGAGTTTGAGTCTCAGTCAACCAATTCCAGCGAAAAAGTGATCCTCTGCTGCCCTCCTGTGGCCACCAAAGGAAAAACACCGTGTCTCTGGCCATGGTGCTGAAATTGCCGTTAAAGTCCTGTGACACGACCAAAAATTCTACCCAGAAAAAAAAAAAACACACAAAATTATCGAGTCTGTCCCTGGCGGAAATCATTCCGTCCCTGGATCCACCGAAGTCACAGCTTTGGGTTGTTCAATTTTTCCCACCCCAGCCCTGCAAAGGGAGGCTCCAGAAGCTGCTGCACTGAGGTTCCTCTAAGATGACGCACCACCCTGCCTAATGTTCCTTTTAACTAGAGATTATTGAGTGAGTGTGTGTATGCCTGTCAAGCCGATGCTTTAACCAGTGGGCAACACCAGCTACGGATTCTATTCACTTTTAAAAATATAAATGGAAGTGGCGGTCAAGGGTCAGAGGTGAAGGCTAGGGCTGAGGCTAGGGCTGTGGTTGAGGTTAGGGTTTTAGTGTAATGGGTCAGGGTTTGGGTCATGGCCAGGGTTAGAGGTCAAAAAGGTGAATTTGCTTTGGAAATGGAGAATTTGTATTTCAGCAACATCAAAATGAGTCGCCCTTTCCAAGATCTTAGTAAATTCCAATATTGCTTCATATTTTTCATGTTAATTCTGTGACATTGTTATTAAAGATTGAGTATTTTTGTGATCTAGAATAAAATAGTTGTAAACACATTTTTTTTCTGAATAAAAGAGTGTAATTAATACTTTGGTTTTGAAGCCCATCGGTTTTGAAACCTGTTCTTGTATCACAAGGGGATTTGCTCAATACATAGGCCTGTCTCTTTCAGAATGAAAGTTAAAATAATTCTGTAGAAACGTGCTAAGAATAAGCATCTTTTATTTTGTGACTTTGAGAATATAATCATAGATCATACTTATACACTGGTTTTGGGAATACACATTTATATTTTTTCTTGAAATCACTTAATATTATACTGTATATATCTATGGATCTGTGTATTTATTATGTTAGTCCTTAAAGGACGCTGTCTGCCAATTCCTGCCCAAAATAATCCTCTGCTGCCCTCCTGTGGCCATTCAAGGAATAACACACTGTGCCTCTGTCCATGATGCTGCAATTCCAGATAAAGCCCCTTAACCACGACTAAAATTTCTACCCAGAAAAAACACCCCCATACCTTATGCTGCAGGCTACCATTACCGAGACTTTCCGAGACTGCGGGGGGTCCCCATTAACAAGGCCGCCAGTAACGGGCACGAGACCTTTACCCTGGCAGGCAGGCAGGTGCAGGACGCCTCTATTGTGGCTGGCAGGAGATGGAAGCCGCTGTCCTCGAGGCAGGCAGTTATACAGAGTCCTCTCCTGTTGCAACCCTGGGTACTGTGCAGGCGGCCATTATTGAGGCAGCAGTCCGTATAGCGAGGTGCTGAGTACCGCGAGACTTGGCTTGCTCGCAAGAGGCCGGCTTAAGTGACGCACACCATAAGCTGCCGGCCGCCATTACTGACACCTTCCGTATGCCTGAGGGCTCTGCTAACGAGGCAGACAGTAAGGGGCACGGGGCCTTTACCCTGGTAGGCAGGCAGCTGCAGGCCGCCTCTATTGAGGCTGGCAGGGGGTTGGCGGCCACAGTCCTAGAGGCAGGCAGTTGTAAGGAGCACTCTCGTGTAGCGGCCCTGGGTACTGTGCACACGGCCATTATTGAGGCAGCCAGTCCGTACAGCGAGGTCCTTTTATACCGTGAGACGCAGCGTGCTTGCAAGAGGCCTGCTTAAGTGACGCACGACCTAAGCTGCCAACTGCCATTACCGAGACCTTCCGTACGGTGGGGGGCCCAGGCTAACGAGGCACCAGTACAAGGCACAGGGCCTTTACCCTGGTTGGCAGGCAGCTGCAGGCCACCTCTCCCTAGGCAGGTAGGGGGTTGGCTACCACGGTCCTAAGGCAGGCAGTTATAGGAACCCTATCGTGTTGCGGCCCTGTTCAGGCACTGTGGGTACTGTGCAGGCAGCCATTATTGAGGCAGCCAGTCAGTACAGCGAGGTGCTGAGTACCTTGAGACTCGTCTTGCTCGCGAGAGGACGGCTTATAAGACGCATGCCGTAAGCTGCAGGCCGCCATTACCGAGACCTTCCGTACTCCTGAGGGCCCCGCTAACGAGGCAGCCAGTACAGCCTCTACTGAGGCTGGCAAGGTGTTGGTGGCCGCGGTCCTAAGGCAGGCAGTTATAGGAACCCTCCTGTGTTGCGGCCCTGGTACTGTGCAGGCAGCCAGTCCGTACAGGAGGTGCTGAGTACCGCGAGACCGGCTTAAGTGACGCATGCCGTAAGCTGCCAGCCACCATTACCGAGAACTTCCATACTGCCGAGGCCCCACTCACGAGCCAGTCAGTACATGGCTCATAGCCTTTACCCTGGAAGGCAGACAGGCAGCTGCAGGCCGCCTCTTCTGAGGAAACCAGGAGGTTGGAGGTCACAATTCTCGAGGCAGGCAGTTATATGCAGCCCTCTCGGTTTGCGTCAGTGGGTACTATGCAGGCGGGCATTATTGAGGCAGCCGGTTCGTGTAGCGAGGTGCTTTTTGTACCGTGAGTGTCCAGCTTAAGTGACGCAGCCGTACACTGCAAGCCGCCATTACTGAGATTTTCAGTACTTAGGGTCGCTCCCCGCTAATGAGGCAGCCAGTACGGGGCACGAGGCCTTTACCCTGACAGACAGGTAGGTGCAGGTCGCTTCTACTGAGGCTGGCAGAGGGTTGGAGGCCGCTGTCCTGTAGGCAGGCACTTATACAGAGCCCCCTCATGTATCGGCCTTCGGTACCGTGCAGGCGGCCATTATTGAGGCGCAGATGCCATTACTGAGGCATCCAATCTGTACAGCTGGAGTATTCCGAGAAGCACTGTTCTTTCGAGAGGCCGCAATAATCTACTCATGAAACTGGCAGGACGTGACAGGTCTCCTTTACTAAGGTTACTTGTCATTAATCAGTTACTAGGATACTGGTTACTAGTTACCTGGTTACCAGGTAACTGGTTACCTAGTTACTGGTTAACTGGTTGCCAGGTTACTAGTTGCCTGATTACAAGGTCTCCTTTAGTAAGGATACTTGTCATTAGTTTATCAGTTACTAGGGTACTGGTTACTAGTTAACTGATTACCAGGTAACTGGTTACCTAGTTCCTGGTTAACTGGTTGCCAGGTTCCTACTTGCCTGGTTAAAAGGTACTTGGTTACTAGTTACTAGTTTACTCTTGTGGGCATTCAAGAAATAGCACCATGTGCTTCTGTTCGTGGTGCTGAAATTCCAGTTAATGCCCTGTGAACATCACAAATAATTCTACCCCCCAACAAGCGAAAAAAACAAAAACCTAAAAGATCGAGAAGCCCTCAAAATCATCAAGTCAGTCCAGGGTGGGAATCATTCCTTCCCTGAATGTACTGATGTCACTGGTCTGGATTTTGGAATCCTTCCCGCCCCAGCCCTGCTAAGAGGGGCCGTGGCTGCTGCAATGACATTGAGAACCTGTGCATTCACTATCTCAGTCAGTACCCTAGAGGCTGCCATTATTGAAGCCATCATTAACAGGAAGGCACAGTTAACAAGGCAGGCGGTGTGGAAAGTTCTCTTTTACGCAGCCAGTATGTTGCAGGCCACGGAAATGGTGGCAGTGGGAACCTTGCAGCCGCCATTATTGAGGCAGCCAGTCAGTACAGCCAGGTATGGATACTTCGAGACTCAGTGTCCTCACGAGATGCCGCTATTATTGAGACCTTCCATAAGGCGGAGGCCCCCGCTAACGAGACAGCCAGTACGGGGCCGTGTCCTTTAACCTGGCTGGCAGGAAGCTGCAGACTGCCTCTACAGAGCAAGCCAGTAGGTTGGAGGCCGCCATCCTCGAGGCAAGCAGTTATGGGGAGCCAGTTTGGGTTGTGGTAGTGGGTATCACGCAAGCCGCCATTATTGAGTCAGCCGGTCCTTACAGCGAGGTGCTGAGTACCGCCAGAGGAATTGGGGTCAGGAGAGGCCACCTTAACTGATGCATGTCATACGCTGCAAGGTGCCATTATTCAGACCTGCCGTACTGATGAGACCCCACTAATGAGGCAGCCAGTACCAGCACAGGGACTTCCCTAGTAATTTTTTCTCTTTCAGAATCAGAAATCTATTACTGCATCAGTCACAACCCAGAGGTCCAACACAGATGCTTTACTTCCTTCTAATTGCCACAACTAAGGATGATGTAATGAATCTCCCAGTTACACCGTAAGTTGCAAAAATATTCCCTCCCATATCAGAAGCTGCACTGATGTGTTGAGACTTACAGTGGCTTTCAGCCTATCACAGTCTCATATTTTCTCTATACATTCCTGACTTTCATGCTTTTGAAGCTTACAAGCCAATCATTCTGCAGAATGTCCCCAAAAATGGCCATTAGCATTTCAGGATGTGCATTTTTTGAAGTGGTGTTGAGAGGATGTGTTAAAAAAGAAAGACTGCAAAATGTCATGAAAATTCTTCTTGATTCTTTGGTTCCACACAAAGGTATACATATCCTCAGAGTTATGGAAACAGTAGCCACTATAGCTCAAACTCCTCTGGAACAACCACTGCAGCTCTCAGAGGCTCTTAAATACTTCATTGCTGACCATTCAGAGTGCAGAGACTTAATACATGAATCACTCAATAGAAAAATCAGAAAGGATAGTGGCTGCCCTTGATTTATTTTAAAAACAAGCCTCAAACGGACCAAGTTTTCTTCAAGTGTAATAAATGGCAGTTGAACATAACTCAAGCTATAAGAAAAACATCTGTAATGAACAGCCATGCAGTTCAATACCCAAACAGAATTGGAAAACCACCCCCACGTTTTAAAAATGAAAATTAGTATATTTCACAAGCATGGAAATGATCAAAAAGTAAGAGAAACAGAGTGAATATGTATTTAAAACACTCACATGGAAATTATATAAGTAAAAAATATGAGTTTGTACTGGCAAGTATTGCTGGGCTGTAAGAACAAGTGTCCCGTATCCCAAAGGGTCCGAATTTGAGTCCTTCCTAGTCAGCGTTTTTCTGTGAAAAATTGATCCTCTGCTGCCCTCCTGTGGGCATCAAAGGAAAAACACGCAGAGTTTCGGGCCGTGGTGCAGAATTTACAACTAAAGTCCTGTAACACGACCCAAAATTCTACGCAGAAAAATAGAGAAACACTTACAAAATCTTCAATACTGTCCATGGTGGAAATCATTCTGTCCCTGGATCCATTGAAGTCACGGCTCTGGGTTCTTCAACTCTTCCCATCCCAGCCCTGCAAAGGGAGGCTCCGGAGGCTGCAGCTCTGAGGTTCCTTTAAGGTGACCCACCGCCCTGCCTAATGCTCCTTAGCGCCTCTTTTAACTAGAGAGCAGTGAGCGAGTGAGTGTATATCTGGCAAGCCGATGCTTTAACCAGTGAGTAACACCAGCTACGGATTCTATTCACTTTTAAAAATATAAATCATGCCCAAACTGGTTTGGCTCTGTGGAGAGAGTGTCAGCCTGCAGACTGAAAGGTCCCAGGTTCGATTCCGGTCAAGGACATGTGTCCTGGTGGCGGGCACATTCCCTGAAGGGGGCGTGCAGGAGGCGGCTGATCGATGTTTCTCTCCTATCTATGTTTCTTTTTTTTTTTTTTAATTAATTTTTATTAATTTTTTTAATACATTTCTCCCCATTGCCCTCCCTCCCTCCCAGGCGTACCCCGACCCCCCAGTGTCTGTGATCATTGGTTATGTTTATAAGCATGCATACAAGTCCTTTGATTGATCACTTATTTACCTCACCTAACTTTAATCTTTCTGCTATAATTTCACAGTCTGTTTGATGCTTTATGATTTTTGTCCTCCTGAGAATTATCAGTCTACTCCCTTTCTGTGTTCCTGATTCTATTATATTTACCAGTTTATTCTGTTGATCAGATTTTTAATTCACTTAATTTTTAGATTCACTTGTTGACAGATGTGTATTTGTTGTTCATAATTTTTTGTCTTTTACCTTTTTCTTCTTCCTCTTCTAAAAGGGTACCTTTCAGCATTTCATATAATACTGGTTTGGAGTTGATGAACTCCTTTAGCTTTTTCTTCTCTGTGAAGGTCTTTATCTGCCCTTCAATTCTGAATGATAGCTTTGCTGGATAGATTATTCTTGGTTGTAGGTTCTTGTTGTTCATCACGTTGAATATTTCTTGCCACTCCCGTCTGGCCTGCATCGTTTCTGTTGAGAAATCAGCTGACAGTCGTATGAGTGCTCCCTTGTAGGTAATAAACTGTTTTTCTCTTGCTGCTTTTAATATTCTCTCTTTCTCTTTTGCTCTTGGCATTTTAATTATGATGTGTCTTGGTGTAGTCCTCTTTGGGTTCCTTTTCTTTGGGGTTCTGTGTGCTTCCTCGACTTGTAAGTCTATTTCTTTTACCAGATGTAAGAAGTTTTCAGTCATTATTTCTTTAAACAGGTTTTCAGTATCTTGCTCTCTCTCTTCTTCTGGCACCCCCACAATTCTGATGTTGGTACGCTTGAAGCTGTCCCAGAGGCTCCTTACATTATCTTCACATTTTTGGATTCTTTTATCTTCTTGCTTTTCCAGTTGAATGTTTTCTGCTTCTTTATATTTCAAATTTTTGACTTGATCCTTGCCTTTCTCTAGTCTGCTGTTAGTACTCTGCATAATAGTTTTCATTTCAGTCAGTGTATTTATTATCTTCTCTTGGGTCTCACTAAATTTATCCATCTTTTCTAGCATATTCTTGCAAAACCTTATAAGCGTGGTTTTGAACTCTATATCCAGTCGTTTTTTTTCCTCCATTTCTTTTGCTTGTAATCCCTTCCCTTGTCTCGGCATTTTCACTGTGCCGGGCAAACTTCTGTGCTGGATTGAGCCGCAGAAGCCTCTGCTGAGCTTGGGAGGGTGGAGTCTCAGGGCTTAAGGGACCGCCTTGCCTTCCAGTCGGCCCCGCCCTCCACGGCCCCTGAGTCTCACGTGACTGGGTAATGGCTGGAGCGGTCCTTGTGCGCTCGCGCACCCGCAGCGCCTCCAACCGCTGCCTTTCCGGCTCCCCTTCGAACCAGGACCACACGAGTCTAGGTCCCCAGGGTTTCGCCCAAAACAGGGGCCCAGTGGACTCAGAAGTGGCACAGTTGGGAGGGTCTGTCTCCCGCCCACTCGCGAAAGCCAGCGGCACAATCAGCAATCCGTCCTCCGCGTGGTGCCGTGCGCGACCAGACCTCCGATCCTTTGCAACTCCCCTAAATTTCCGTGCACTTCTCCCTTTTCACAGTCCAAACTCCCCCCGTATGAGTTTCGGCTGGATCTGGGGTTTAGTGTCGTAGGATAAGGGGTTCAATGCCGTTGGGAGTCTCCGTTTCCCTCCCGCCAGAGAAAGCCGGCCAGGTTCTCCGGCACCCGCTCTCTCAGCGCGCTCGTCTCCGTACCTCAGCTTTTTGCAGCTCCTCTGGGTCTCCGTGAGCCCCTCTCTTTTCCTCTAGTTGTAGAACTTCCACTCAGCCAGCTTTCCTGTGGTTCTGGATGATGTCCGTTCTGTCTTTTAGTTGTAGTTTTGAAATTGTTGTGCGAGGCAGCAGTATAGGTGTTTACCTATGCCGCCATCTTGGATTCTCCCTCTCCTATCTATGTTTCTGACTCTCTATCCCTCTCCTTTCCTCTCTGTAAAAAATGCATAAAATATATTTTAAAAAATAAATCGGAGTGGCAGTCAAGGGTCAGAGGTCAAGGCTTGGGCTGAGGCTAGAGCTCTGGTTGCTGTTAGGGTTTTAGAGTGAGGGTGAGAGTAAAAGGTCAGGGTCTGGGTCATGGCCAGGGTTAGAGGTGGAAACGGTAAATTTGCTTTGGAAATGCAGAATTTGAATGTATTTCAGCAGCATCAAAATGAGTCGCCCTTTCCAGTATCTTAGTAAATTCCAAAATTGCTTCATATATTTTAAGTTACTTCTGTGGCATTAGGTTATTAAGATTGAGTACTTTTGTGTTCTACAATAAAATAGTTTTAAACACTATTTTTTTCTGAATTAAAGATTCCATTTAATACTTTGGTTTTGAAGCCCATCAGTTTTGAAACCTGTTCTTGTATCGCACGGGGCTTTGCTCAATACTTAGGCCTGTGTGTTTCAGAATGAAAGCTAAAATAATTCTTTAGAAACGTGCTAACAGTAAGCATCCTTTATTTAGTGATTTTGAGAAAATAATCATAGATCATACTTATACACTGGTTTTGGAAATACACACTTATATTTTTTCTTGAAATCACTTAATATTATACTGTATATATTATTTTAGTCCTTAAGGGACGCTGTCAGCCAATTCCTGCGCAAAAATAATCCTCTGCTGCCCTCCTGTGGCCATTAAAGGAATAACACACGGTGCCTCTGTCCATGATGCTGCAATTCCAGATAAAGCCCCTTAACCACGACTAAAATTTCTAGCCAGAAAAAACACCCCATGCCTTATGCTGCAGGCTACCATTACCGAGACTTTCCGTACTGCGGGGGGTCCCCGTTAACGAGGCCGCCAGTAACGGGCATGAGACCTTTACCCTGGCAGGCAGGCAGGTGTAGGACGCCTCTACTGTGGCTGGCAGGAGATTGGAAGCCGCTGTCCTCGAGGCAGGCAGTTATACGGAGCCCTCTCCTGTTGCAGCACTGGGTACTGTGCAGGCGGCCATTCTTGAGGCAGCCCGTCTGTACAGCGAGGTGATGAGTACCGCGAGAGGCAGCGTGGTCGCGAGAGGCCGGCTTAAGTGACGCACGCCATACGCTACCGGCCGCCATTACCGAGACCTTCCGTACGGCCGGGGCCCCAGGCTAAGGAAGCACCAGTACGAGGCACGGGGCCTTTACCCCGGCAGGCAGGCAGCTTCAGGCCGCCTCTACCGAGGCAGGTAGTGGGTTGGCGGCCATGGTCCTACAGGCAGGCAGTTATACAAAGCCCTCTCATGTTGCGGCCCTCGGTACCATGCAGGCGGCCATTATTGAGGCAGCCAGTCCGTACAGGGAGGTGCTGAGTACCGTGAGACGCAGTGTGCTCGTGAGAGGCCTGCTTAAATGACGCATGCCGTAAGCTGCCGGCCGCCATTACTGAGACCTTTCGTACTGTGGGGGCCCCAGACTAACGAGGCACCAGTATGGGGCACGGGGCCTTTACCCTGGCAGGCAGGCAGCTGCAGGCCGCCTCTATGTAGGCAGATAGGTGTTGGCGGCCACGGTCCTAAGGCAGGCAGTTATAGGAGCCCTCTCATGTTGTGGCCCTGGGTACTGTGCAGGCGGCCATTATTGAGGCAGCCAGTCCGTACAGCCAGGTGCTAAGTCCCGCGAGATGCAGCGTGATCGCGTGATGCCAGCTTACGTGACGTATGCCGTATGCTGCTGGCCGCCATTACTGAGACC
>JAAGEH010001224.1:0-10594 GCA_011751065.1 Lasiurus cinereus
ACTCCAATGGCACATCACTCTTTCTCACATACCCATCTCACACCTGCACTCCCACAGTCACAGCTCCCAAGGTGATCTTTTTGACTTTCTACTCATTACTCAACAGGTGTTGTTTAGTGTCTACTTGGAAAATTCAAATAGGACTAATATATACGCCAACTCTGAGAGTCCACACTCATGGAACCAGCCTTGAGTTCTGTTATGGTGGCCTCCCTCCCTGATTGTGTTTTCCTTCAACCTCAGTTACTGAGAACCACATAAGATCTCAGATATCCAGAAGCCACCTCCACTGGAGCTGCACCTGACCTTCATTCACCAGTCATAGCCTTCAGCACTCAAGTCCCATAACCTAAGGCCCTCTATCCACGCCCAGTGAGATGCCCACTCATGCCTCTCAGCAAATCAAACAGACTGATGAGAACCCCCCAGACTAAGGCTCAATTAAAATCCAGGTGTGCCTTTAACAGGTAAATATGCAGCAGCTGAAGTCTCACCTTGTTTGACTCACTCTTTTACTTCCAATTAAAAAGAAGGAAAATGATCTACAACCCCACCCTGGTCCCTACATCCCCAACAATATTTTAGAGAAGTTTTTTTTTTCCTGAACTGCTCCTCAGAGTTCCAGATGCTCATGAACTGCTTCCTGAAATATCAGAAACCCTAACAGGTAAAATATAGAAATATTGGTATTCCCAAATGACATTACACTTCCTAATGTGAATATCTTCATCTCAGCTGATGGTTCTTCTGTGCGTCCATGTGCCAAATGCAAACCTTCACGTCTTCCATGTGTCTTACCTCTCTCTCAACCTCCTCATTAGGTAACCTAAATGGCCACACATGAAACACCAGTCCGGAATCCAAAGCTTACATCGCCACCACAGCAACCATCATGGGCCAGTTACCATCACTCACCGAGACTATCACAGCGGCTTCCATCTTAGTTTTTTCCTGTCCCTATCCAATCTATATTATTCATCATGCTGCATCCATGGAGCGTCCAATGAGGCCTCGGACACATGACTTGCCCCTACTGCACCAAACCTCCCATTGTTCCCATATCCTGCAGAACACACATCCAAGATGTCACAAAGCTTCTCTAGACCTGATTCCTGCCCCATTGTTACCAGTTGTTAATTTTTAAAGAAAGACTCTGTGTGGTTCTTGAAAAGCTTAGTCTACACACCAAGCCTTTAGCCACATAGGTCCCTGTACCTGCAGAAATCTCTCATATCCCATTCCACTGCTTGCCAAAAACAGGAACCATTCATATGACACTAGACCTGGATCTAGAATTCTGGATTTGATGTCTTAACAAGGTTTCCAGATCCAAGTTGTAGAAGAGTGATTATGCAGTCCTAGGTAACCATGATCTCAGAGGTGAGGCACTGAAATAATCTCTACAGCCCAGTCTGCTAAGCAATTCACCATCTGCACAAAACTGAAAAAAATAAAGGTCTTTTTTTTTTCAACAGCCAAGAAAAAACTGCAGTTTATTAAGAGTCAACAAAGCTTGTACTTTTGAAAGCAACTTTCGGTGCGTATTCTTCAACAATCACATTCTATGAGGAAAACATGAAAAGCCACAAACTTGTTTCTTAATTGAGAGCCTGGCATCCATCGCCAGGATCCATGGGCTCAGGGTGCTCTGGGGCCTGGGCAAGCTTCAGGGCTGGGTGATGCCTGCATGATCTCGGGGCTTTTACAGAAATTCTCCTTCCTTTCTCTCACTGCTCTCCTCTCGCTTCTAGTCTGTTCTTCTCTGAGCAGTTTTTAGAAAAGTTTAGAAGCCGAACTCACACTTTGTCCCACTTTGGTTCACAGCCATTGATGGCAGCAGCTTCCTGAAAATGAAGTAAAACTCCTTACACAAAACTGCTTCATCTTCTTGATTGCCTCTAGGCATAAAACAGGCCAACGTTTCCCCAATCATTCCTCCTCAGTCACAACACCACAGCCTTACAAGGTGGCTTTTCAGCCAGTCACTCTTTCCCACCCAGTTACACCAGGTGGCACCCTCAAGCAACTCACTGTTCTGGAACTGAGACCTGGGCTGCAGGACAGGACAGACACCTACACCTGAGGCTGCAGGATAAATGAAGTGAGGCCATTTGGACTCTGGAAGGAAAAAGTAGTTTGGGAGGCATGGAGGACTCAATCTCAGCCTGTTGTGACTCAACCAGCCTCAGACACACACTGTGGGGACACTGCCTCTGAGGCCTCGGGACCAAGCACTGGAGCCTCTGATTCTGTGAACAAACTGCAAAAGTCAAATTCACCACCAAGAGAAACCCTGGAAGTCAAGCTCCATCCAATGAGCAAAGGGATAATGCGCCTCTTCTGGGCTTTCATTAGCTAAACCAAACCATCCTTAGCACACGGCCCTTTGGGTAACGTAACAATCTAGCCTGGCATGGGGCACTAGGATCCCAGTCACTCATTGACCATTGAGAATATTGTTCTAGGGCGTCCAAGTGACACTGGGAACTGACAACTTTAGGTTTTAGGGCTGGGCACAGGTTTCTGGGGAGGGCTGTCTCCAAAACTAAACTCTTGTTTGCAAACATCATTTCAGATTTCGAGATGCTTAGAATGCTCCCTCGGGTGAAAAGTATTATTTCAATTATTTCTGAAGACTACAAATCTAAATGCATAAACATATGTAAATGCATTTCAATTGACTTTTACAGAGAGAAGAAAATGGCTGCCTCCTACATGACCCCTAATGGTATGCAGCCCATAATCAAAGCAGGTGCACTCAAATAAGAATGGAGCTAGCAATCTCTTTGTGCCTGGGACTACACCCAACAAACTGAGACACTCCGGCCTGGATTTTTTTAAACATCAAAATATGACATTATTAAGAGAAAAATCAGGCTATGAGAAAACATATATAATCCTATCCTATCCTATTTGTTTAAAAAGAAAATTTGAAAGAATACATAGGCCAACACATTGACAGTTACTACCTTATCTGGGGTCAGTATACATTGTGACATTAAGAAGCTAACAATTAATGAATGTTTACTACAAGTGCCAGGCCTTGAATTCAATGCTTTACCTGCATTATTATTTTATTTAATCATCTTTGCCACCTGAGGTAGTTTAACCATCTATTTAGTGGGGAGGAAATCCAGGCTCAGAGACTTGATGTAAATTGCCTGATTGTAGAGTTAATAAAAGCAGGGCTGAAAGTCAAACCCAGGTGTCTCTCTAACAACAGAGCGCTGGCTTCTAATGTTAGGCTATGCTGTCTCTTACAGCATAGAATATGGGATGCATTCCCATTAGAAGGGACTAGATCAGTGGTTCTCAACCTTCCTAAGGCTGAGACCCCTGTATACTGTTGCTCATGTGGTGGTGACCCCCAACCATGAAATTTTGCTACTGTTATGCATCGTGATGTAAATATCTGCATTTTCCGATGTTCTTAGGTGACCCCTGTGAAAGGGTCGTTTGACCCCCAGAGGGTTCACGACCCACAGGTTGAGAACCACTGGACTAGATGTTATTGTGGCTTATAAGCAGCACCAAAGCTTTAGTGGCTTAGAATAAAGAAGGTATCTTTCTTGTTTATACCACATGAACACTCTGGTTCTCCTGGAATCAGGATAAAGAAACAGCCAACATGTTGGTTCCTGCTGGGAATTATCAGAGATGGACAGAGAAGACTGCCCATCTCACGGGTCCCAGACTCTCTGTTAGAGGTGACAGGCTTGACTCCCACCTTATTTCATTGGTCAAAGCATACCACTGGCTGCAGCCAACATTAGGGTGTCAGTAGAAGAACCTGACCTACTGGATGGGCCCCAGGAAGATGACCCCATGGTGCCAGCCTTTTTTGGGGCTGCTCATGGACAAAGGAGAGGAGTGGGGATTGGTAGGAAGTGACAGTGGAAGCCAGTCAGGATAGGTTGCTTTCTCCTCCTCCACCAAGATTTTGTCTAGGAGCTGCCCCCAAACCCAAGATTCATTGGAGTGAACTTTAGAAAAAGGACTTAGGTCAGATGTCATTGTTAGAAAACTCAAAACCAACTTCTGAGTGTGACCCTGGGTAAATTTCTGCTGCCTGGGCTTCCCCACTGTGGTGGATGTGAAGACCACATGTCAAGGGAGTTGACTGGGAATGTTACTGGATCACAGGCATTCCAGCTGCCAAGTTCTTTTATATTAACAGCAGTCACTACCCTGCCCCCAAGCCTCTTTGTGATTTGCATTGCCCAGGTCCACAATCAGTACACTCAAAGGGCTGTTCTGTGGTATGAACTCTGTGGTGTCGAATGAGGATAGACTTTCATCTAAATAATTTCCTACAATCACTACATTAAAAAGGTTTTAGACCATAGTGAATTCTCCTGTGTTAGAAGTCACAGTTTCTCCTGAAGGACTGCCCACAATCAGTACACTCTTACGGTTTTTCTCCAGTATGAACAATTTTGTGGTTAAGGAATTTATTATTTCTTTTAAAATATTTCCCACAATCAGCACACATACAGGGTTTTTCTCCAGTGTGAAAACTGTGGCCTTCAGTGAGATGAGAGCTTTGTCTGAGAGACTTTCCACAATCACTACACTCATATGTCTTTTCCCCAGTGTGAACTCTGTGGTATGAAATGAGGTTGGATCATTGTCCAAAGAATTTCTCAAAACCACTACCCTCATTGGGCTTTTCCCTAGTAAGAATTCTTCCAGGTAGAAGGAGGTTAAAGCTTTCTCTAAAAATTTTCCCACATTTATCACACTTATATTTCACTGCTCCAGAGCAGGCACCCTGATGCTGAACAACTTTATGGTTGTGAGTGCCAAATTTTTCATTTACAAGTATACTGAGGCCTTTCTCTTCCAAGATATTCCTGTGAAATCAACCTGCCAAAGTGTGACTCCTCAGTGTTGAAAGAGGCCTGGTACTGGAGAAGGTTTGAGATGTCTGGGAAGTCTTCCCCAACCTCCCTATTGCATGAATGCAGCACGATAAGTAGAAGCTGAATCTGGTCACAAATGAGGCCCTGTCCACAGCTTCTTTCCACTGGCTTCACTCTATTGCTGGTGAGGTTTTGCACTGAAACAGATGTTTCTCACATATGCATCACTAAAGAAGCCTTTCTGCTCAAAGTCTGCTGCTTGTGACTCAGTCAGATGCAGAATATCTTTGAACACTAAGAAACACTGCTTATACAGATGGGTCTCCTGTGTTGCTGGGCTGTCTTAGAATCCCTGACCTGTGACTTTCCTTGTGTAGATATGGTCTTCTCAGGGCTAGTCTGATGGTGACTGGGGAAATCTGTGCAGAATATTGGCTATGTCTTATTCCAGATAAAATTCAATAAACCAGTAGCAGGGGTTGGAGTACTACTTCAGTATGTATGTGCACCTCATAACACATGTGTAAGTCCATGTAGGAGAATATTTCAGAGGGAGCAGTTCAGAGGGACAGTGAGGATGCTGTTAATGCCTCACAAGTGGTGCTGGAGGAAGAGATGAGACTAGAGTTCTGCTTAACTGGTACATACTGACAGATGTCTGAGGGGAATGAAAAGGGAGTCTTGGAATAGATTCACCAAAGAATATATCTAAGTGGGCAAATGGGAGACATCACTAATACTATCAACAACAAAATATACAGATAGTAAATTTTTTCTTAGATACTATTGACAAGATGGTTTTGCTCAGTGGTTGACCATCAAACTATGAACCAGGAAGTCATGATGCAGTTCATGGTTGGGCACATACATGAGTTGCAGGCTCAATTCCCAGGGAAAGGGGAGGTACAGGAAGAAGCCATTCAGTGATTCTCTCTCTTACTTTTTTTTTATTTGTTTCTTTCTTCTTCTTCTTCTTCCTTTTTTTAAAATTAATATTTATTAATTTTTTATACATATCTCCCCATTGCCCCCCCTCCCTCCCAGGCATACCCCGACCCCCCAGTGTCTGTGATCATTGGTTATGCTTATATGCATGCATACAAGTCCTTTGATTGATCACTTATCTACCTCACCTAACTTTAATCTTTCTGCTGTAATTTCACAGTGTTTGATGCTTTATGATTTTTGTCCTCCTGAGAATTATCAGTCTACTCCCTTTCTGTGCTCCTGATTCTATTATATTCATCAGTTTATTCTGTTGATCAAATTTTTAATTCACTTAATTTTTAGATTCACTTGTTGACAGATATGTATTTGTTGTTCATAATTTTTTGTCTTTTACCTTTTTCTTCTTCCTCTTCTAAAAGAGTACCTTTCAGCATTTCATATAATACTGGTTTGGAGTTGATGAACTCCTTTAGCTTTTTCTTCTCTGTGAAGGTCTTTATCTGCCCTTTAATTCTGAATGATAGCTTTGCTGGATAGATTATTCTTGGTTGTAGGTTCTTGCTGTTCATCACGTTGAATATTTCTTGCCACTCCCATCTGGCCTGCATCGTTTCGGTTGAGAAATCAGCTGACAGTCGTATGGGTGCTCCCTTGTAGGTAATGAACTGTTTTTCTCTTGCTGCTTTTAATATTCTCTCTTTGTCTTTTGCTCTTGGTATTTTAATTATGATGTGTCTTGATGTGGTTCTCTTTGGATTCCTTTTATTTGGGGTTCTGTGTGCTTCCTGGACTTGTAAGTCCATTTCTTTTACCAGATGTGGGAAGTTTTTAGTCATTATTTCTTTAAATAGGTTTTCAGTATCTTGCTCTCTCTCTTCTTCTGGCACCCCCACAATTCTGATGTTGGTACGCTTGAAGCTGTCCCAGAGGCTCCTTACATTATCTTCACATTTTTGGATTCTTTTCTCTTCTTGCTTTTCCAGTTGAATGTTTTCTGCTTCTTTATATTTCAAATTTTTGACTTGATCTTTGCCTTTCTCTAGTCTGCTGTTAGGACTCTGTATAATAGTTTTTATTTCAGTCAATGTATGTTTAATTTCTATTTGGTCCTTTATCATCTTTAGTTGGACCTTTTTCATCTCCTCTTGGGTCTCACTAAATTTATCCATCTTTTCTAGCATATTCTTGAAAAACCTTATAAGTGTAGTTTTGAACTCTATATCCAGTCGTTTTTTCCCCTCCATTTCTTTTGTTTGTGATCCCTTCCCTTGTCTCGGCATTTTCACTATGCCAGGGAAACTTCTGTGTTGAATTCAGCCTTATGATACCAGACACAAAACCGAAGAAGCCTCTCTTGAGCTTGGGATGGGTGGAGTCTCAGGGCTTAAGGGACCGCCTTGCCTTCCAGTCCGCCCCACCCTCCACGGCCCCTGGAGCCGTCCTTGTGCCTCTAACCGCTGCCTTTCCAGCTCCCTTGCGCAGCAGGACCTCACGAGTCTAGGTCTCTAGGGTTTCATCCAAAACAGGGGCTTAGTGGAGTCAGAAGTGGCGCAGTTGGGAGGGTCTATGCCCCACCCACTCGCGAAAGCCAGCAGCACAATCAGCAATCTGTCCTGCGGGCAGTGCCGTGCGCGGCACCAGTCCTTTGATCTTTTGCGACTCCCCTAAGTTTCCGTGCACTTCTCCCTTTTCACAGTCCAAACTCCCCCCGTATGAGTTTCGGCTGGATCTGGGGTTTAGTGTCGTAGAATAAGGGGTTCAATGCCTTTGAGAGTCTCCGTTTCCCTCCCGCCAGAGAAAGCCAGCCAGGTACTCCAGCACCACGCACGCGTCTCCGTACCTCAGCTTTTTGCAGCTCCTCTGGGTCTCCGTGAGTCCCTCTCTTTCCTTCTAGTTGTAGAACTTCCACTCAGCCAGCTTTCCTGTGGTTCTGGATGGTGTCCGTTCTGTCTTTTAGTTGTAGTTTTGAAATTGTTGTGCGAGGCAACAGTGTAGGTGTTTACCTATGCCGCCATCTTGGATTCTCTCCCAGTGATTCTCTCTCATCATTGATGTTTCTATCCCTCTCTTCCTGTCCCTTATTCCCAGAAATCAATAAAAAATACTTTTTGAATGTATTATTTAAATGAATTGTATTGAGGACATGGGTTGGAATATGGCATCTCCCCTGAAGGATAAGGATCTGGAAGCATCTTTATTAAGTTTTGAAAAACTTGATCATGCCTCACCAAATCTTTGGCCAGAACAATTACCATGTGTTGCTGAATTTGCAGCTTCTTTCGAAAGTCCTATTATTAACTTGCCACCCAAATGGATGGCTGAAATAGAACACAATGACTTCAACATGTTGGATGAACTGGGGAGCCTCACCACATCTAACTTGATGGAAAAGGTATGAGGCCTACAGAACCAGGCCTATCAGCTAGGGCTAGATTAGTGTTATTCACCTACTCTAGAGGTTGACATTTTCTTGATGCCCTACTATGGTATTTCAATGTCTCAATCCTCTTTTCTACATTAATGGAGAGGATGACAGGGATGAAAAATAAGCAATAGTAACTGAGTAAGCCCCCAGGGCCAGTTATCCTGTTTTCATGCAAATATCTGCACCAATAAAGATGTTGGAAAGAAAAAATATGCAAAAAATATTTGTCCTTGAACATGATTGTTTGTCATTTCTCTAGAGCATAGTTAATATTAGCATAGAAATAATGTGAACCTTCTTGGGTGATAACTAGATTGTGACTTTTGAAAGTCAAACCCTGCCCTTTGATTTGGTATATGATTATGTCTCATAACCTTTTTGGTGTGCAGATTTGGAATGCAATAATTTTTTAAAATTGGGGCCTCTTGGCTTGATTAGGGCAATTAATGTATAGAAATTCTCATGATGTAAATAGAAATATAAAAAATTGTAAATTATCTTACCATATGAAGAATTCCATTTTTTGTTACTTTAAAAATTAAAAAAATGAATTCTATTTAAATGGAACTTTAAGAAACGTTTAAACCTTCAGGGTTGATAAAGGTTTTACTGTGTTATTATGAAAATTCTGGAACATATTTTTTTGCAATTGAATCAATGTGTTGGAAATAAAATATAATGATGTGCTACTGAAATATCTTATCATGTGCATATTAACTGCTATATCTTTGGCAGTTTAAAACTGATCATGGGGAGTGTATTTATGCCAGGGGAATTGACAAATACTACAAACCTACACTTCACTTAATATATTAATAAATGCTGACTTAAATAAGAATGGATCTGAACTTTAACAATGTAGATTAAATGTATAAGTATATAGTATAATTTTGCCTCAGTGATACATAGCAATAAAAATAAAACAATTTTCCTTCAGAATTCAAAACCAATGGTTCCATATGGCCAAGGAGTCACTTGAGTCACTAAAGAATGAGGTAAATTTAAGCAGGTGCCTAAAATGCTGCACAGACCTCCTTCAGTTAAAATAATAAGTTTATTTAAACAATTTGAAAAATATTGTCAGCAGACATTTTAACAAAGCAGATAACTACAGTACAAAGAAATGTATAAAAATATTTACCATATAATATTCCTCTGTAGATGGAATTAAAACAAGAGCAATTTAACATTATATGCATTTCTGGGGTTACTATTAGAAAAGGTTAACCATTGTATGCCCTTGCAGGGTAGCAGGAAAATTTGGAATTTTTGTATATTGTGAGTTAATGGTAAAACAAAGGGAATGACCATTTTGGGTCACAGTTCTGCATATCTTAAATGTAAAACATTCACCTACACTACAGTGTGATAAGTAAAACATATGTCTATATAGATAACTGAATGCAAATATTCCCAGAAGAGTTATGTATAATATCCTAAAGCTGGAAATAACAAAAAATATAGAATAATTAATAAAGTAGTTATTCATAGAACCGAGTATTACTCAGCAATAAAAAAAATAACTCTTCATAAGCTTTTGTATTGCATATCAAAATGATTGTGTGGCATGGAGGAAACCAGTATTTGTTAAAATGTACACATCAAAAAGTACCTATAAAATTATGAACAGTATGAACTATTCTATTGTAAGAAATGGAAAATCCCTGAAAGCCTGGAGGACCGAGAAAGGCAGAGAGAGATTAGAACATGCAGTAAGAAAATAGTGGTGTTCGAAAAGAAGTTATAAGGTTGTTGGTATAGAAAATAATGCAATAGTTAATAATAATAAACAGGAATAAACTCTGCCCCGGTCCATGTTCTTAGTTCGTTGGGTGTGATTCCATTTAGTGACAGGTCTCTGATTTGATTCCAGGTCAGTGAACATCCACAAATAGATTTCTATTTATGGCTCGTAGGATACAACAGACCTATCTTAACCTCTCTTTTCTAGTCTCTCTTTCTCCCAAAAAAATGAATAAAATTATTTTCTTAAAAAGAATCTCTATGTTTTGCAAAATTTACAACTGTGAGCCTCTTGTCACCCCACCCTGTGGAGGAGTTGCAGGTGGTTTATATCACATGTGACAGTTTCACAGCTTTATCTCTAGGTCAGAGCTCACCAAATAGCACACATGAGACAGGTGCACTTTGTTGCATGTCAGTTCTCATTTGCTGGGAGGACCAGCCTTGCCTCAGTGGCAGCAAACCCTGTCAAGTTGGGAATACTATTGCCATTGGAATCAACAGGTATGCTGACTGGTTACAAAAGACATATCCTGGGTCTGATTCCAGCATTATCCTTACAATAGCTTTGAGGTCTTGCCTGTGGAGCAACAACCTTGAGATGAACATCCTAAGG
>JAAGEH010001226.1:0-17744 GCA_011751065.1 Lasiurus cinereus
ACCCACTGCACCAACCTTTCCTGCTGAAAGGCACGAAGGTGTTATTCCCAGGTTGCACACGAGGTGGCAGCAGAGGAGCAGACTTCAATTATAGCTTATGTGACCCGGTGGAACTACGAAGCAAGTTTCAATAAACTTCAAAGAATTGAAAAGATGCACAGCATGTTTCCTGTTGTCATTGCAGCTAATCTAGAAATCAGGAGCAGAAGGCGCCTAGAAACTTCTTATGTGTAAAAGTTATAAAATACTTTTACTTCTAAATAACCCCAACATACATCACAATTCGAGTTAGAACATAATTTGAACTGAGTGATAATAGTACACATACCAAAACTTACGATGAAAAAAAAAGGGCACTCGTATGTTTAAGAGCTGAAAATTTACATTTTTTTTTACATCTGTATTAGGAACCTCGCCTGTCCGATGAGGCCCAGTGGTTGAGCATTGACCTGTGAACCAGGAAGTCACGGTTTGAGTCCAGGGCACATGCCCGGGTTGTGGGCTCCATCCCCAGTCAGGGGAGTGCAGGAGGCAGCGGATCATGATTCTCTCTCATTATGGATGTTTCTATCTCTCTCTCTCTCTACCTTCCTCTCTGAAATATATATATATATATATATATATATATATATGAACCTAAAAGAGTAAAATAAATAGAGAGAAAACAGAACGAAGGAAATGTGTGTGTGTATAGCTGTCTGAAAGGGGATATACTTAAAACCATAGCAGGTTTTTTTTTTAATATTCTTGGGTAGAATTTGGAATTAATTGTATTTTTTCTGCATTATTTAAGTAAACTGCAACAAACAAAGGCATTTTCTTTTTAGGAAAAAATGTTCTAGAGCAGTGGTTCTCAACCTTCCTAAGGCCACGGCCCTTTCATACCGTTCCTCATGTTGTGGTGACCCCCAACCACAAAATTATTTTCGTTGCTACTGCATAACTGTAATTTTGCTACTGTTAAGAATCATAATGTAAATACCTGTGTTTTCCGATGGTCTTAGGCGACCCCTGTCAAAGGGTTGTTCAACCCACAAATACGTCACAACCCACAGGTTGAGAACCACTGTTCTAGAGGAAAACAAGGGATAATCTATAATAATAATAAAAGCATAATATGAAAATCAACCGGACGACCGAACAGCAGAAAACCATCCTTCCGGACGACCACACTAGGACACGCACTGGCACTAGGCCAGCCAAGGAGGGTGTGATGCAATTGGTCAGGGGGCCCCTTCATCACCCACAATCACCCTGCAGAGGGAGGCCCAGGCCACCTTCTCTGGGGCAATTGATACAGGGTGGGGGGCTCCATGATTGATTACCCCATAGAGCAAGGCCCAGGCGAATGGCCAGCGGGACGACTGATGGGGAGGGGGTGGGGGTGGAGGTGGGGCTCCATGATCGCCCCAAAGAGGGAGGCCCAGGCCACCCAGCAGCAGCACTGTGGCAGGTGGGCGGGCTTCCCTCTGTGCAGCATCGATCTGGGAGCCCCAGGATCCACCGCCCACAGAGGGAGGTCCAGGCCAGCCAAGCCATCGCACCTCATCTGTCGCCCGCAGAGGGAGGCAGCTGGTATGGGAGGCAGCACTGCAGAGATGGCAAACAGTGGCAGGGTGGGGGTGGGGCCAGCTGCCAGCAGTGAGGGGAAAGGGAAGCCATGATAGGCGCTGATCACCAGCCAGGCCTCAGGACCCGACCGGAAAGGTCGTGGAGAGCAAGAGGGTGCAGGCTGGGCTGAGGGACACCCCCACCCTCTCATACTCCCCCTGCATGAATTCATGCACCGGCCTCTAGTTCGTAAATAATAAGTGAGATGGTTGCGGTGACGACAGTCTTTCCTGGGCTCACCAAGCTGGGTCTCTTAGTTAAAGAGAATAGAAGCTCTTTCTCATCGTTTAGCATAATGGTCGGCAAACGGCGGCGGGTGAGCTACATGCGGCTCTTTGACCCCTTGAGTTTTTAGCCAAGGCCAGCTGAGGAGGACCCTCATTAGGTGAATGACAATGTACCTACCTATATAGTTTAAGTTTTAAAAACTTGGCTCTCAAAAGAAATTTCAATCAAAGTATGCTAATATTTGGCTCTGTTGACTGATGAGTTTGCCGACCACTGGTTTAGCCCAGAATGGCTCCTTTCATAACCTGCACCTCCTCGTGTGCAATCAGCGGTCCTGAGAGAGGGGACTCCTGAGCTGTGGGTCCCTGGAATTCACGTGAGCCCGGTTCTAACATTTACAGGTGATGTTCTTTTCGACACAGAACAGACCTCTCGGAGTCTTCATTCTGTAAATTGTGAAATTCACACACACACACACACACACACTTTATTTTTTGTTAATCTTCACCCAAGAATATATATTTTTAAATATATTTTATTGATTTTTCACGGAGAAGAAGGGAGAGAAATAGAAAGTCAGAAACATCGATGAGAGAGAGAGACATCCATCAGCCGCCTCCTGCACACCCCCCACTGGAGATGTGCCCGCAAGCAGGGTACATGCCCCTGACAGGAATCGAACCCGGGACCTTTCAGTCCGCAGGCCGACGCTCTATCCACTGAGCCAAACCAGCCTCGGCAAGAATATTTTCTTCATTGATCTCTCAGGGAGAGTGGAAGGGAAGGAGGGAGGGGGAAAGAGAAACATCCATGTGAGGGAGACACATTGGTTGGTTGCCCTGTACTCACAGGGAATCAAACCTGCAACCCTGACACATGCCCTCGGGAATCAAACCCGGGACTCTTTGAGATGCGGGCTGGCGCTCTAACCACTGACCTATACCAGCCGGGCCAAATCCCCATTTTATAGCTCTCTCTCTCTCTCTCTCTCTCTCTCTCTATATATATATATATATATATATATATATTAGATTTTTTTACCGAGAGGAAGGGAGAGGCATAGAGAGTTAGAAACATCAATGAGAGAGAAACATCGACCAGCCGCCTCCTGCACGCCCCCCACTGGGGATGTGCCCGCCACCAAGGTACGTGCCCTGGACCGGAATTCAACCTGGAACCTCTCAGTCTGCAGGCCGACGCTCTGTCCACTGAGCCACACCGGTTTTGGCCCGTTTTGTAGCTTGAACATTCGCTGCTGACAGACCGAGCCTCCGCGCCTGGGCTCTGCCTCCGGAGGGCCTGCAGGATGGGACCGCGCGGCTCAGTGGACAGACGGATGGGAGGCGGCGCTCCGGATGCTGGTGTCCAGCCGCAGGACGTGCTCGTGAAAGGTGGTCCCACAGGAAAGGCTCATTGATGTCCACCCGCCTCTGAGTCAGGAAAGTCCTGCCGGCCGTCTTTTCTCTGCGACCCACTGTGTCCCACGTCCCCAAACCAGTGACTTTACAGGCATGTTCACACACTGATCTGTGGAGACGTGTGCATCTTACACTGTTTATTGACGGTTTGGGGTCATTTACTAACACTCCTGTGCGGTTCCGTTAATTTGCATACCAGTTAATGCGGAAAGCAATGAGGCGATATTTGGAACATGAAGGTCTGGGAAACGGTGGAGCGGGTGATATTTAGGAAAAGCACAGCACACTTGGCAGGTCATGTTTGTAAGAAAACCCAAACCAATGGGACTTGTACGGAGGGGTGGCCAGCAGGCTCCTGTTTGCACCCTAAGGTCTGAAACTGAGGCCATAACGTTCCCTCCTGACACCAGGCATCGCCATGGAAACCTCTTAGGAAAAAATGGGGGAACTCTAGGTTCTTTCTTTTTTCTTTTTTTTAAAAAAATATATTTTATTGATTTTTCACAGAGAGGAAGGGAGAGGGATAGAAAGTCAGAAACATCGATGAGAGAGAGACATCGATCAGCCGCCTCCTGCACGCCCCCTACTGGAGATGTGCCCGCAAGCAATGTACGTGCCCCCGACTGGAATCGAACCTGGGACTCCCCCAGTCCGCAGGCCGACGACGCTCTGTCCACGGAGCCACACCGGTTTCGGCTGTAAGTTCTTTCTTAACTTTCCTGCCAGTTTAACATCCACACGCACAATGCACCGCTGTGTCCTCTTGATTCCCACCTCTGGGCGGCAAATAAAGGCTTCACATCCAGAAGCTACATCGGTATAGTCTTTGGGAGCTCCCAAGCTTAAACTGTCTACGTCTTTGCCCCTTTAATCGTCACTGATTCCGGAGGACGGGGAGGGGATAGAGAAATGGCGGGCACGCCGGACCTGGGATCACAGCCACAACATTGTTTGCGTCCAGGACCAACCGAGTCACGGGCCGTGTGGCTGCCGCTGAACCACAACCTCATCCTCAGAGCGCGTCCATCACAGCTGCGGGGGGCGGGGACACACAGAGAAGCCTGAGCTGGGGCGGCTCCCGAGAAAGAAGTCGCAGCGACAGAGGGGAGCTGAGCCTGAGCAGCCTCGCCAGGGTGCTGGCCACGGGCCACCTCACACCGCACGCCTCACACCACACACCTCACACCTTACTACTCACAGCTCACAGCTCACACCTAACACCTCACACCTCCTGGCCTGCACCTCGTGCCTCACACAGGAGGCCTCTCCTCATGGCCTCTGCGCAGTTGGCCTCTGCCCCAGCCTCAGCCCCAGGCTCAGCCTCAGCCTCAGCCCTTGACCTTTGAGCTGTGACATTAGACCTCTGACCTCTGGCTCAGAACCCACTACCTGGACCCTCTGCCTCCTTGATCTCCTTTGCAACCAGGCAGCAGGCGAGGGAACGGCTTGTGAGCTGGGCTGGGTGGAGGGGGAGGGGGGCTGGGTTGGGAACCTCTGCTCCCCTCTCTGAGGCTCAGTGTGGCATCTAGACTACGGGGATCACAACCCGTTACTGTTTCTGTCAACCCAGTGCTCCAGGAGGTGAGGCCCAGGCTGGACTCCTGGGGGGAAGGCTGGGAGGTACGAGCGAGGCTGGGGAGGCCTGTGTCATCCTGCAGCTGGGGGCCCACAGGTGGGAGGAGTCCCTGTAACCTGTGCTCCCCCCCCCACCGCCTGCCTGGCGCACCCACTGCACTGTCCCCACTGCACTGGAGACGTACGTGCCCAGTGTCTGATGCCACCCCACTTCTGAGGAGCCGGCGGGTGTGTGTGGGGGAGACACAGGGATGTGTGAGCCGGGCAGTGAGAGGTGGAGGGGGTCGCCCTGCCGGAGCACAGGGCTCAGCTCTCCCCGAACCCAGTCAGAGCCCCAAAAGGAGCGGCAAGGAGGGGCTGTTTCTTGGAGCTGCTGATCCAATGATGACAGACCGACCGGCCTAAACCCACAGGAACGTGGGCTCCCGTGCTGGGGCAGAGTCTGAAATCGGGGCATCGTCCGGGGCTGTGCTCCCTCTGGGGGCTCCTGGGAGGGTCCTTCCTGCCTCTGCAGCTTCTAGGGGTTCCTGCCCGCCTCCCTTCCATCTTCACGGGGACCCGCCCCCTTGTTCATGTGCCCACTGTCATGTGATCACATGGCCCCGCCCCCTTGAGACCTTGGCTGGTCTCTGTGTCAGAGTTGCCATCTCCCTGACTGGCTGGCTGCTCCGGCTCTCACTCCTGTCAACAGTCCCTTGGCTCAGGTCCTTCCAGAAGATGAGGAAGGACTGGGTGTGGTCCCCAGATTCCAGAGGCACCTGTCCCCTCGAGCCTGCTGGCCCCGTGGCAGCTGGGACTAAAAAGGAGACGGGAGAGCAGGGGCCCATCCAGAGAAAAAGCAGGGGGTCCGCAGGGGCCTGTGCATCCTGGGAGGCTGGAGGAGGGAAGGTAGTGAGGGGAGGTGGGGGTGCTCACTAGGCAGCGGAAAGCCCTCAGGGCCAGTGGGGCGCACACACCGTCACCCCACACTCCTGGGAGGAGCAGCTGGGGGCCCTTGTACAGGTGGAGCTACTGCAGCTCAGAGAGGGCGAGCGACTTCCTCCAGGGCGCACAGCGGGAAAGGGGCAGAGCTAGAAGGGGCACCTGAGCTGCCCACAGCCTGTGCCTCCTTTACCTGGGTCAGCGGCCCTCGCCCTGTGGCTATTTGCTTGTTGGGTTTCATTCTCCCCCCACCCCCTCCTCCACCTCCAGGGGACAGGGGTCCTGTCCTCGCCCCCGGGCCTCTGGGCGGCCGCCCTCTCTGTCCCAGGGTCCCTCCCAGCCAGTGACCTCGGTGGAGGGGCGCTGCATCGGGCGAGGGCCTTGTGCAAACGCCCGCCCGCCTCCCTGCCCGTCTGTGGCTTCGATGACGAAGTGCCAGCATTTTTCCTGGGTCTGGCTTCTGAGCCTGCCTCCCCTGGCAGGTTTGGTTTTGCCTCGAAAGGAAATTGAGGCGGGGTCTGCAAACCCACTGACCTCCTGCCTCCACTCTGAGATGTGGCTCTGCTCTGGTGCTGTCTGGTCCAAGTTCCTAAAGCCACCCCACCTCCGTGGCAGCCTCTCTCATCCCGGGACCCCCATCCAGAGCCCCCTCTGCACTCCTCTGCAGCTCCAGGCAATGCTGAGCCCAGGCCACAGCCTGCCATCGGTCCCCAGGTTCTGCCTGCCGCCCCAGGGTCCTCAGACCAGTCTGGGAAAGGCCGATGAGGTGACCCCTTAGAGAGAGGGGTGCAGACACCAGGTGGGCACTCCGCACGCTCCACCCCCCAGGTTTCCCTCCCCCACATGCCGTGGGCACCAAGTCTGTGCTGCCATCCAGCTCCTGGAGAGTTCGGCCTGCGCCAGGTGGCCACCAGAGGGCCCCGTCTGGTGGACAGGCCTCCCAGGCAGCTGGATGCCCACCTGGCCCCCAATCCATGGTCCCTCCAGCCTCCCACTGACCCCTGCTGGAGGTAACCAGGTGTGGTTTCTGCTCAGCCCAGCTGTCTGCCTTGGGAGGTGACAGAGACGTTTGCCCTCTGCTGGCCAGTTCCTGTTACTGAGGAAGGTAGCGTCATCCCTGCCTCTCAGCCTGTGCCCTACAGTTTACTGTTGCATTATTATTGCCTAGAGGCCAGGTGCATGGAATCTGTGCATGCGTGGGGTCCCTAGGCCTGGCCTGGGGTCAAGTTCCCCGCCTCCCCGCCTCTTGCCCTCCTGCATCCCTCACTGCCCGCATTTGCCACCACCCACACCCGGTTCCCTGTCCCAGCCTGGGGCCCGGCTCTGATTGGGACCTGCCAGCCCAGGGGAGGGACTGGGAGGTTGGCCAGCAGGCCCCATCGGCAATCTGCGGACTGGGGGCAGCTCCTGTCTTAAGCGTCTGCCCCCTGGTGGTCAGTGTGCGTCGTAGAGACCAGTCGTCCTGGTCGTTCTGTTGTAACGGCTGCGTAGGCTTTTATAGGTGTGTAGATTGTATTATTTCCATACAAACAACTGTAAATCTGCTTTTGCCCCAACCTGTACTATGCAGTCAGGGTATAATAAAATGTGCCGTGAGCAGCACCGAGGTGTAATTCCCAAGATTCACACAAGATGGCAGCAGAGAAGCACCCTTGGAACAATCTTTAAACTTCAAAACATTTCCACAAACTTCAAAGGATTGAAATGATGTATAAAGTAGGTTTCTTGCTCTCTTTGCAGTTAATCTAGAAATAAGTAGTAAAACTTAACTAGCAAATCCTTGTATTTAAAAGATATAAAATACACTTCAAAATAACCCCCATGCCGGGACCGGTTTGGCTCAGTGGATAGAGCGTCGGCCTACGGACTGAAAGGTCCCAGATCCAATTCCGGTCAAGGGCATGGACCTTGGTTGTGGGCACATCCCCAGTGGGGGTTGTGCAGGAGGCAGCTGATTGATGTTTCTCTCTCATCCATGTTTCTAGCTCTCTATCTCTCTCCCTTCCTCTCTGTAAAAAAAATCAATAAAATATATTTTAAAAAAAAACATCCAAAATACCAGTTAGTCTCAATTGGAACTAGAAATAATTTTAACTGAACGGTAATAAAAATACTACATAAGAAAACATGGGGAAATGTAGTGATAAACTCGAATATTAGGGGTAAAAATCTGAAAATTCACAGGTTTTGCCTTAATAAGAACCCAGAACAGTAAGTTAAATTCAGGGGGAGCAGAAGAGAGGGAATGTGTGTCAGAGGTGCCTACAGGATAAATACATAAAATGTTAGCGTCCCCACCTCTTCAGGTCACTTTATTCTCTTTTTCTGTGTAATTAAGTAGCTTCAGCAAAAAAGCCATTGTCATTTTCTGTTTAAAAATAAAAACATATGTAAGTACAAAGCACTAGAGGAAAAAGTGGAGTAATGTCAACGAGATAATAACCTTGACCTTGCTGACATCAGAAGCTTTCTTTGCTCACCCAGCCTGGTCTCCTGTCAGTCAAAGTGGAAAAATACCCTTTCTGATTGGCTAAGGCTCCTCTCCTGCTCTGCACTTCCTCCAGGAATGCTGTGGACCCAGGAGGAGCTGCCTGGCTGACAGCCTGCAGGGCAGGAGGCGAGTCCAGGAGCCAGCTTGCCCGGCACTTCCTGGTCCTCCTGCCTCATCGCTGAGCCGCAGGCTGCAGGTGTGGGGGTATCCTGCCCACAGTCTGACCTCAGACCTCACACGGACATTGGTTTTGCAGCGTTTCTTGGGCACGAAGCGCTGTTTGCTTCATGTGCTTTCTGTGGATGAATATGCCACCGCCTGCCCCAGCCTCGTGACGTGGTGCTGTCCCCGCCTTGAGTAGACCAGGAGGCGGTGTGAGCCGGGGACTCCCCAGGCGGAACCCGCTATGCCGTGGACTCCAGGGGCGGGGTGCACCCCAGGCTTGCAGGGCCCACCCTGAGAGTGAGCGACATAGCCACAGCCCCCAGGATTCCCACGGTTGAGCCCCCAAATCACAGAACGTGATGGAGACGTTGGCGTTAATATCCTGGTGGGGACATTGGGTTCTGCCCAAGGGAACTAACATGTGGATAAAGGGAGAGGTAACCAAGGAGATGTCAGGAAAGAACCTTCCAGAAGGAAGGACAAAAATCAGGAGAAGCCGAGGCAGGAGCACGGTGTCCCCACATCCCAGCAGCACCCTGGCCTCGGGCCCTCGGGGTGATGCCCTGTTCACCAAGGGGCTGCGGATGGCTTCACGCCACGTCCCGGCCTCTGTCCGCGTGTTAGCCACCGCAGCGGCCTTCTCTCTGTCCGAGAAAGGGCGGCAAGCGTTCTTTAGAGCACACGAGTCTGGAAATGCAGCTGTGACTTCCCAGAATGCCTTGAGGAGGAATGCCTGCAGGCGGAGTCCTTTCTCCTAGAGGTGTGTGTGTCCTGCTAGGTGGGTGTCAGTGGTCAGGGGGCAGCAGGTAGACCTGAGAGCAGGCGAGCGGGAGAGTGGGGACCTGGGCGTGCTGGGTCTGGGACCTGCTGGAGAAGAAGCCCTGCCAGCAGGGACTTCCTCCTCCTCGTGTCGCTGTCCACCACACCTTTCTCTTGTCCTCTGTTTCCATCCACAGCCAGCTTCCGGGGGGCGGGGGGCGGGGGGCGGGGAGGGGGCGCTGGGTGGTTCTGCCGTCCTGACGGTGTGACCCCTATGGTCCACATCAACCCATCGACCCACACACCACGGCCAGGGGCGGGCCAGCCTTAGAGCGGAGGGCGAGGCCTGTGCTTCTGACACACGGTTGAGGGGTCTTCAGCTTTGGTCCCTCTCCCCCCCGCAGCCCAGTTCTGGTCCTAAGTAGCCCTGTGCCCATTTCACCTTGTGAACTGGTTGTATTCAGCACCCCCACGTGCGGAGGCCTTCCTGTGGCTCCTCGGCTGCACTGCACAGCCAGCTCTCCAAAGCGTGCTGGGTCCCTGAGCGAGCCCGGCCCTGAGCGCTCACAGCCGCTCAAGAACGGGGTCCCTCTCCCCCCAGCAAGTCCCAGGGTCCGGTGACTGCTCCCCCCCAGATAGGCTGCAGGAAAGGGCTGGACCCCCCACCCCGTGGGTCTGTGCCAGACAGAGCCAACCAGGAGGGGACAGGCGTGCGGGAAGCCTGGGCCAGACGCCGGGCAGGGCAGTCGCAGAGACAAGCACCGGCCGCCACCGTGGGAAGTGAACACAGCGAGGGCCCGGCCGCCCGTCCCTCCAGTCAGGGCACCAGGGGAGCTGGAGAGAAGTGAGGTTTCCATGGGAACAGGAGGAGCCCCTCCCCCTCACGGCCTTGGCTCTCCTTCATGGAGGCCGTTATTGATGACGGGACCGCCTCCCTCCCCGTCCCGAGGAGAGCGCGTCTCCCACCAGGGTAGCCCATCTGTGGTTTCTCTCTCGATCAATAAAGGCAACGGCTGATTTACAGGTTTAATTTCAGCAAGAGGGGCCGGGAGCAGCCAGTCGGTGCGAGCTCGTGGGGCCTTCCACAGGGAAGGGAGCCCATCGCGGGCTGAAATAGATCGGCAATTTCCTTTGCCGGTGGGACTTGGCTACACGTTGGCAAACGGTGAACGCATTAGGCACCCCCAGGGTCCCCCCCCCCTCTGCCGCTGGCTGTGAGTGGGATGTCAATCCTGTTGCTGTTTAAAACGGGGCTGGGGCTGGGAGAGACGGAAATCGCTGAGGACTGAATGTGGCCCTGAGGATGTGGCAAAGCCCAGCAGGAGAAAGGGGACATGCGTGAGGCCGGGCTCCCGGGAGCCGACACCAGAGGATGAGAGGGGCTGGGGGTCGGGGTGAGGGTTAGGCAGCACAGAGTGGCTGCCGGCAGTGGGTGTGGGCGCAGCTGCCTACGGTGTGCGGTCGGGAGATGGGTGGGCCAGGGTGCTGGACGGCTGAGGCCTGAGGAGGCTGCTCGTTTGCTGGGGTGACACCTGTCCTGCGCTTTGCCCACGGCCAGGCCTCACCCCACCGATCCCCTCCTCCAGCACTGAAGGGGAACTGATGGTCAGCTTGGAGTGAGAAAGTCCTGACACACAGTCACTCACACAGACACACGCCACCACCCTCGCTCTCCGCCCCGTGGGGACCTGCCCTCTGCCCTCTGCCCTCTGCCCTCGGGGTGCACGGGGCATGGCCAGGCCAGCTGGTGCCTCCCGTGGAACCTTCAGGGGAGGGGGGGCGCTGGGTGGTTTTGCCGTCCTGACAGTGTGACCCCTACTGTCCACATCGACCCACACACCAAGGCCAGGGGCAGGCCAGCCTTAGAGCGGGGGGCGAGGTCTGTGCTTCTGACACACGGTTGAGGGGTCTTCAGCTTCGGTCCCCTCCCCCCCGCCCCCCAGTTCTGGTCCTGAGCAGCCCTGTGCCCATTTCACCTCGTGAGCTGGTTGTATTCAGCACCCCCACGTGCAGAGGAGAGGGTCCCTGCTTCTGCCTGGCTGAGCAGTCAGGTCCCATCCTGCAGTGTGTGCGTGTGTAGCAGGGGGCCTGTGGGCACAGCCGGTCAGGGGAACCTGGCAGTGTCTGGGTGATCACATGTGTCCTCCCACCCGGCAGCCCCTGACCTGCAAGAGGGACGGCCCGACCGAGAGCCCTGGACAGAACGCACAGGCTCCGGACTGGTCCTGGCTCTCAGGAGCGCACTTCCTCCCTAACCTCTCTCTGCTTTATCTGCTGAGGGCCTGGGCATTCCTATCAAATCCAGGATCCTCTGCCCCACCCTCCCTGCTGACACGCTCATTCCCTGAGGCACCAGCTACCGGGTGCAAGACGGGGAGGGCAGGGGTGGCCTGGCTGGTGGGTGGCGGGACTTGGCCTGGAGTCCGCCAGGTATCCTGCCCCTTCCCTGGAGCTTGTACTGCGTCTGAAACACATCCACCCACACACCAATCCAGCATAGCCAGCTGCTCTCCCAACAGTTCCATCTCTCTCTCTCTCTCTCTCTCTCTCTCTCTCTCTCTCTCTCTCTCTCTCCCCCCCCTCTCTCTCTGCTGTGTGGCCTTGTCCCTGCAGAAGCTGCTGGCTCTCCACCTCTAAAGTCTTCCCTGGGGTCGATGGGGAGAGGGGGGTCTGAGCAGGGCCCCATGACCACGGCTGGGAGTGGGCGGGAGGAGCAGGCCGGTCCCTGCTGCCCTGAGCTCCCACGGCCTCTCGGGTCCTGTGGGCCTAGAGGCCTGGTCCCCCGGCGTGAGGCTGGCCACTCAGCAAGTGCCCCATGTGAGGCTTGTCTCATGGGGGCGGCTGGGTGGCTCCTCCTGACTTAGCAGTCTCAGGTCGGATCTCTGGCTGGTTAGTCATCAGCCGCAGGACCCACAGCACAGAGCTATGGCAGCATGGCCAGCAGCTCAGCCAGCATGGCCCTCCACCTCCCCCCGACTCCTCAGGCCAGGGACGACGGCCCCAGCCTGGGCCCGGGCCCTCTCCGCCACCTTCTTCAGGCAAACAAGGCAGATGACCCCGAGAAGGCCAGCCAGGCCCTGCCAAACTCCGCAGCACCCGGTCCGCTGTCCCTCAGAGCCACAGGGAGCCGAGAGCGGGAGGGGCCAGTCCCCGGGTTCGCTGGTTCTCCGCATCAGCCCAGACAGGACAGACTCAGAAAGCCTCAGGGGACTGACTGGCATTGGATGTCCTGGGAGATAAACAACGCAGACGCCACCATTGTCCTCGGCTACACAGAACGTGACGTCCCTGAGCTCACAGGACAGGCTGCGGTTTGTGGAGCAACGGCAGACGGCGGGAAGCTGCGCTGGCCTGTCTCCCCGAAGACTCTCCACCCGGCTCACGCGGAACCCCTAGCCCCCACCTCATGCGGAACCCCTAGCCCCCACCTCATGGTCTCAGAGCCCCACTCTTTTTAAAAATATATATATTTTATTGATTTTTCACAGAGAGGAAGGGAGAGAGATAGAAAGTCAGAAACATCGATGAGAGAGAGACATCGATCAGCCGCCTCCTGCACGCCCCACAGTGGAGAGGTGCCCACAAGCAAGGTATATGCCCCCGACCAGAACCGAACTTGGGACCTTTCAGTCCGCAAGCCGACGCTCTATCCACTGAGCCACACCAGTCTCGGCAGAGCCCCACTCTTGAAGATTAGTGGGGGGACCCCTCCCCATGGCTGAGAGACCCACAGCAGGAGGCTGACTGGCTTTCCTGGAGCCGAGGGGCCTGGAGGGCAGGGTGGGGGGGCAGGCCAGTGTGGGGGCTGCTCTGAGAACCCCCTGCCAGATGCTCCCTCCACAACCTGCAGGGCCCAGCTTCAGCCTGGTTCTGGGACTCATGCAGGGGAGGGTGTGTGCGTGTGTGTGTGTGGTGGGGGGGTTTAGAGAGAGACAGAGAGGGAGAGAGAGAGAGAGAGAGAGAGAGAGAGTCAGGAGCCACAGCCCACACCTTCTCTGTCTGGCTCTCTGTCAGGGCCACGGGGAGGTCAAGGTCCTGGAAAAGGAGCCCCGGGCCCGGGCTGCTGACTCAGAGCCACTTCCTCCGCCCACTCTCACCGCTGGGAGCGCAGCGCCCACACCTCAGACCCACAGCCTGACTCATCCCCTGCCCGTGCTGGCGGGACCGCTTCCTGGGAAGGGCAGTCGAGAACACAGGAAGGAAGGCGCCCCCAGGAGGTGGTCCCGGGTCTCTGGGCCCTGAGCACCCAATTAGGGCTGGCACTGGTGGGCGTGTCCAGCGCCCCCACGGATGTTCAGACTTGGGGGGCAGGGAGGTGAGGCTGAGGAAGGGCAGGAGCCTGGCATTTCAGGGTGGTCTCGTCCATCGATTTGTGTCTGTTCCTCCTTGTGTGAAATACCCCTTCGCATCTTCTGCCCCGTTTTTATGGGACCTTTTCCCCGTTCTTATTGATTTATAGAAATTTTCAAAGATATATTTTATTGACTTTTTACAGAGAAGAAGGGAGAGGGATAGAGAGTTAGAAACATTGACCCGCTGCCTCTTGCACGCCTTCCACTGGAGATGTGCCCGAAACCAAGATACATGCCCTTGACCGGAATTGAACCTGGGACCTTTCAGTCCCAGGTCGAAGCTCTATCCACTGAGCCAAGCCAGTTAGGGCTAGAGAAACATTTGTTTTTAAATATATTTTTATTGGTTTCAGAGAGGGAGGGAGGGGGAGAAAGAGAGATAGAAACATCATTGATAAGAATCATTGACCCGCTGCCTCCTGCACACCCCCTACTGGGAATCAAGCCCACAATCTGGGTATGTGCCCTTGACTGGAACCAAACCCGGAACCTTTCAATCCACAGGCTGATGCTCTACCCATACAACCAGGGTTTATAGACATTTTTTATATACTCCTGATGTTTACCCTCTGCTAGAATGTCCTTAGTGAATATCTTCTCATTTTTACCTTCTCTTTCACGTTCTTGGAGGTGATTCTGGTTAACGTTCTTTTTTTGATGCTCAGATTGGTCCGTCTGCTCTGTTATCGCTGGAGCACTTGAGAGCGTTTCAGCGCTCCTGCTCCCCATGACAGGTGGTCATCTGCGCTCTTTAGACCCGTTTCTACGGGAGCTCTCGCACGTCATCCTGACACGGACCCAGCGGCAGCTCTCTGTGTTCTGCTCTCGTCCTGCGTTAAACCACGGCCCCCGTGTCTCTGTCCCGGAGGAAGGGGACCCACAGGAGAAAAGGGCATTCAATTCTAAACTGTCCTTGGAGCCAAGACCGGTTTGGCTCAGTGGATAGAGCGTCGGCTTGAGGACTGAAAGGTCCCAGGTTCGATCCCGGTGGGGGGCATGTGCCTTGGTGGCGGGCACATCTCCACTGTGGGGCGTGCAGGAGGCGGCTGTTTGATGTCTCTCTCTCATCGATGTTTCTGACTTTCTGTCCCTCTCCCTTCCTCTCTGTAAAAAAATCAATAAAATATATTTAAAAAATAAATAAAAATAATAAAATAAAATAAATAAACTGTCCTTGCAGGACAAACGGGCCCCACGACCTGGGAGATGTGAGCCCCAGAACAAGGTCGGCCTGGCATGGGGTCCGGTCCACGCTGACCTGAAGAACAAACGTGAGGAGCCCTTTCTTACGCTGCTGAGCAGGCCTCACATCCACTCCACGCCTCTCCATGCCTCGGGCAGGTCTCCCAGGAGGGGGTGCTCAGAACAATCCCGTCCTGCGCGCACCCCCAAAGGCAGTGAGGCAGAGAGAGGAGTGTCTGAGCCCAGCACTTGGAGCCTGACTGGTTGGGCCCGGCCCACAGGGAGCCCTCTCCATGCTCTGGAGTTAAGGGGCTGCGGGCTTAAGGTGGGGCACTCCCCCAGCCTCCCTCCTGGGATTCAATCTGGCATCGGAATCAGCGCATGCCAGGACCGGTGGGAACCCCGTTAGGTTGTGCCTTCAACTCCTACGCCTGCCCGGCTCCTGCCGGATGCGGGGAGCCGCCCTCGTCTGTGGTTAGTGCACAGGCCAGAGGCGGGCCTGCCCGCCGATGAAGACACTCAATAGCCATGACATAAATGGTGAAAGAGGGCAAGTCCTTAAAGATGAGCATCTTTTTTTTTTTAAGCTTATAATTCTTTTTTAAAAAAATATATATTTTATTGATTTTTTACAGGGAGGAAGGGAGAGGGATAGAAAGTCAGAAACATCGATGAGAGAGACATCGATCAGCCGCCTCCTGCACGCCTCCTACTGGAGTTGTGCCCGCCAGCAAGGTACATGCCCCCGACTGGAATCGAACCTGGGACCTTTCAGTCCGCAGGCCGACGCTCTATCCATTGAGCCAAACTGGTCTCGGCAAAAATGAGCATCTTGAAGCCCATCTCTCCCCGATGTGGACAGAAAGGCTGGGGTGAGATCAGTTTGTACAAGTAGGATGGACTCACCTGCAGTTAGGACCCTCTCCCGGGCAGAACTCAGGTCAGGCCAGTCTGTGCCCCGGGCAGCACTGTCCACCTGTCAGAGTGGGTGGCTGCGACCCTGAGAGGGACCCTCATCAGCTCAGCAAGAAATCTGAGCGACCGAGGCCTCAGGCAGGAGGCAGGTGGTCACCAGGACGGGGCGGGTTTGGCCTCTGGGGGCCGGGATGTCAGAGCCCTGCACCGAGGGGCCCACGGCCATCAGGGGCCCTGCATCTGCCTGGAGCCTCGTCTGTCCCTGGAGCAGAGGCCGGCCCTGCAGCCGCTGGCACCAGAGTGTGTCCTCCCTGCCGGGGCCACTGTTCTAGGTGTTTCTGCAGGTGCCATGCTGCCCTGTAGCTGTCGCTCGCGCCGTGCTCACCCCCCGACACGAAATCTCTGCCCTTGTTGTTCTCCCCAAATGCCTGTGGTCTCCTGTTTGCTTATTCTTCCAGATGCTCTTGGATCGCATTAGCAGGTTGGAAAGCGCCAGCTATAATTTGGCTCTGACTCATGTGCAGAGCCCAGGAGGACTTGCCTGTCTGTTCAGCCTGTGCTCTCGGGCGAGGAGTGGCTCTCCTGCAGACTGTCTGCACCCCCAGCGAGCCCAACCTTCCCATCGCGCCTGTCGCTCCCCGGCTGGTCCTCCGGGGACCCCACCATCAGGTTGCGCAGTTGCTAGCGACCTTCGACGGGAAACGCCTTTGTCGTCGGCGCTGGTGTGGCCGTTGTTCTCGCATGTTTCTACCGCTCGGTCCCTCCCTGCCCCGGCCCTCATCCCAGACGACTTTCATGCTCAAGTCTGCAAGTCCCGGCTTCGCTGCAGGTCCGGGCCGGATGGCGAGGGCCACAGCCAAGGCCCGAGCAGCGGGTGTCCGGCAGCCCTGCCCGAGGTCGCCGGGCGTGGCAGGAGTCCTCGTGGCCGTCTCGCCCACCCGCGGTCCTTCTGCTCCTTCCTGCCCGGAAATACCGTGGTCTCACGGCCACTCTGTACGCTCCCAGCTTCCTGTGTCCCATGGCAATTTGTGTCTCTTTCTGACTTTGTTTGTTCTTGATGGTTTTTAAACTTTCTCCGATTTCAGCGAGAAGGAAGGGCAGGGAACAGCATGAACACCACTGGCCCGGGTCCTCTCCCAGGGGACCCTTAAAAACAAGGGAGGCCGAAACCGGTGTGGCTCAGTGGATAGAGCGTCGGCCTGCGGACTGAAAGGTCCCGGGTTTGATTCCGGTCAAGGGCATGTATCTTGGTGGTGGGCACATCCCCAGTAGGGGGTGTGCAGGAGGCGGCTGATTGATGTCTCTCTCTCATCGATGTTTCTAACTATCTATCCCTCTCCCTTCCTCTCTGTGAAAAATCAATAAAATATATTTAAAAAAAAACAAGGGAGACCCCCCCCCCACTCTGGTCTCACTGACATTCCCACCGAGGAGCCAACACGCTTCAAAGAAAGCCGCCCACAGGTGCCCCGTTCTGTCCTCGGGAGGCTGTGGGTGCTGAGCCTGACCGTGGTCCCTGCTCACACCTCCAGACCACAGAGCCGGCCTCTCACAGTGGGGTGTGGCTGCTGGACAACTCGCCCCCCCGTGCCGGGGAGCAGGCCCAGGGAGACCTGGCCTGGGCTGGGCATTCCTGGCCCATAGGAGTTGTCCTTGCTCCTGAGCCCTGACCAGTCGGAGGCACTGCTGGGCCGTGCGCTGGGGACAGGTTCCCTGCTCCCGTGCCATATCTGCTTCCATCCTTTGCGGAAGGTCGGGATTAGGAAATGCAGGGACCATGGTGAAAACAGCATCATCTTCTCCCCGAAAGACACCTCGGAAGGCATTTTAATTACACATGTGGGGAAACTCAGGTTCTCAAAAATAGTAAATGTTATGAAATAAACTGCACGTTTCCTCTTTTCTAAATAAAACAGAAAACACGTGGTTATTTCCAGCAGCACTGGGAGTGGTGGTGGCTGTGCCGGTGCCGATGCCGAAAAGTCCTGTTTTATGAGCTGCTCTAGCCTCCGCGGATAGAGTGTCATTTTTAAGCACACGTGTAAGCGAGCCCTGCTCCGCCCAGGCTGCTCCGGGTATAGGTGCTGGTCTGAGTGTGGGTGCTGGTCTGAGTGTGGGTGCTGGTCT
>JAAGEH010001227.1:0-12246 GCA_011751065.1 Lasiurus cinereus
GTTTCACAAACAGAAAAAGGCCCCGCAGCTTCCGGGGGAGGAGGCGGCTCAAGGTCAGGGACGCTCTGGATTTGACAGAGAGAGAGAGAGAGAGAGAGAGAGAAAAGTTCTTTTTTTTTTTTTTTAATTCCTTTTTATTCTTTTTTGAACAGTCTGATCTCGGAAATGCCACCCAGGCGCGCGTGCGCTCTTGATTGGGAATCGAACCCGAGACCCCTCCGGTGCAGGGGCTGATGTTCTAACCACTGAGCGAACCGGCTGAGGCTGTCTAGTCTCTCTCTCTTTTTTTAGAAGAATATGTTTTTTTAAAATATATTTTATTGATTTTTTACAGAGAGGAAGGGAGAGGGATAGAGAGTTAGAAACATCGATGAGAGAGAGACATCGATCAGCCGCCTCCTGCACGCCCCCCACCGGGGAGGTGCCCGCCACCCAGGTCCCTGCCCTGGACCGGAATCGAACCCGGGACCCTGCAGTCCGCAGGCCGACGCTCTACCCACTGAGCCGCACCGGCCAGCGGCCCCCCCTCCCCCCCCCTCGCTCCCGTTGGAAAGAAGAGCCTCCTCCTCCTCCTCCTCCTCCTCCGCCGCCGCCGCCGCCGAGCCGCCCTCCCCTGAGGCGCTCGCACCCCGGGGCGCCGCTCTCCCGCGCTTTAATTTTTCATGAGGAAGGAATCTGTTTCATTGCGATTTAATTTATTTGACCTAACACATCCCCATTCGCGGGCGCCGCTGAGGCATCCAGCAGACTCCATCCATCATTCACGCCGCCCGCGCGGCCGCCCGCCCCCCCACTCCCCCCGCCCGGGACCGGCCCGCGAGCTCATTCCGTGTTGCTGCTTCGCGGACGACGACGACGACGACGACGATCCATAATTCATAATCACCGCTCCCTGCCCCGGCGACAGGCATTGGACTCGGTGAGGTGGCAGAGTGTGGGCCGAGGGAGCGTGCGTGCGCGTGTGCGGGCACACACACACACACGTGCACACACACAGTGCACACACATACATATACACATGCACACACACATGCACACACATACACATGCGCACACACATGCACACACATACGCGCACACATACACATGCGCACACACATGCACACACATACGCGCACACATACACATGCGCGCGCGTGCACACACACATGCATGCATACACATGCACACACATACACATGCGCGCGCACATACACATACACACACGTCCCTAAAAAAAACCCACCCAACAAAAATCCAGGTATTCTCCAAGGTCAGAGGACTGCCAGCTGCTCTCTCTCTTTCTCTCTCTCAAATAAATTTTTAAAAAATATATATATTTTATTGATGTTTTTCAGAGAGGAAGGGAGAGGGAGAGTCAGAAACATCGATGAGAGAGAGACGTCCATCAGCCGCCTCCTGCATGCCCCCCACTGGGGATGTGCCCGCCACCCAGGTCCCTGCCCCCGACCAGAATCGAACCCGGGACCCTCCAGTCCCCAGGCCCGAAGCTCTATCCACTGAGCCACCCCGGCCTTGGCTAAAATAAATTTTTATGGATGTCAGAGAGGAAGGGAGAGGGAGAGGGAGAGAGAGAGAGACATCCATGAGGAGAGAGATTCGTGGGTCGGCTGCCTCCTGCACGCCCCCCTCCTCCTGGGGATCGAGCCCGCCACCTGGGCCTGTGAACTGAACTGTGACCTCCTGGTTCCTAGGTGGATGCTCAACCACTGAGCCACACCAGCCGGGCCCAGCAGCTCTTATTTTTTTTTTTAAATATGTTTATTAATTTTTTTTTTTTTTACAGAGAGGAAGGGAGAGGGACAGAGAGCCAGAAACATCGATGAGAGAGAGAGACATCCATCAGCCGCCTCCTGCACGCCCCCCACTGGGGATGTGCCCGCTGCCACCCAGGTCCCTGCCCTGGACCGGAATCGAACCCGGGACCCTCCAGTCCCCTAGGCCAACGCTCTATCCACTGAGCCACACCGGCTTCGGCCCCAGCAGCTCTTTTAAAAGAGACGTTAGGGAGGGAAAAAAAAACACATCTTTTGGAGAGAGAGAGAGAGACCAAAAACGTGCATCAGAATCACAGGACACAGCCCGAAACAAAATCCCCCCGCTGCTTATTTCAGCAGAAAATAAAGAAATGAAGACAGAAAAGGATGCTGGAGGGTTACGGCCGTTGGCGGCGTGTGACCCAGAATAACTTCCCTGCCGCCGCCGCCGTCGCCCCAAAATGGAGATTTATCTCCGCGGCGGCGGCGATGGGTAAATTGGACGCCGCGGGAATCCTCAGCGCCATCCATTTCCGGCGGCGGCGGTGTTGGCGCGGCTTGGAGATGATGGGGGGGTGGGGGGAAAGGGGGGTGCCCCCCGGCTCCGTCCTTCTGCTCGACCCGCGCGGAGTTATTTATGGAGCGCGGCTTGGAGGGCAGCAGCGGCGGCGGCGGGGCGGGTTCGAGGCCGAGGGAAGCCCCTCTCTGTTGCCCCCCCCAACCCCTGCCCCCCGCCCCCCGCCGTGGAAACGCGTGGCAAACGCCTCCACGCACACAGGGCGCCGCCCCGAGAACTCGGGGAGAACTCGGGGAGACGCTGCTTGCGGCCTCAGAGAGGACAGCGGCTTCTTCCTCGTTAAAAACCGGACCCCGAGCCCGCTGTGCCTCCTGAGAGGGTGGAGGGATGCCCTGCGGACGGACGGACGGACGGACGGATGGACGGACGGACGGACGGACGGATGGACGGATGGACGGACGGACGGACGGACGGGGTCTCTCCGCTCCCGGAACCCGCTGCCCCCCGCGACTGAGAGCTTCCTGGACACACACGGAGGCGGGACAGGAAGTCCCACTGCCCCATGCAGGACGCGTCCCACCGGGTGGGCTCCCAGGGAGGCGTGCGGCCTTCGGAAACAATGTCTCCAAAGGTGCCACAATGTTACCAAGCGCCCGATCGGCCTTTGGAAACAATGTTTGAAAAGGGGCAACAAGCCGAGGCCGGTGTGGCTCAGTGGATAGAGCGTCGGCCTGCGGACTGGAAGGTCCCGGGTTCGATTCCGGTCAAGGGCAGGGACCTTGGGTGGCGGGCACCTCCCCAGTGGGGGGCGTGCAGGAGGCGGCTGATGGATGTCTCTCTCTCATTGATCTTTTTGGCTCTCTGTCCTTCTTCTCCCTTCCTCTCTGTGAAAAAGCAATAAAACACATTTTTAAAAAAATTAAAAAATAAATAAAAGGCGCCACAATGTTGCCAGCGCCGATTGATCTTTGGAAACAATGTCTCAAAAGGTGCCACAACGCCGAGAAACCGGGGTGGCTCAGTGGATAGAGCGCCGGCCTGCGGACTGAGGGATCCCAGGTTCGATTCCGGTCAAGGGCAGGGACCTGGGTGGCGGGCACATCCCCAGTGGGGGGCGTGCAGGAGGCGGCTGATCGATGTCTCTCTCTCATCGATGTTTCTGACTCTCTCTCCCTCTCCCTTCCTCTCTGTAAAAAATCAATAAAATATATATTTTTAAAATGTGGCCGCGGCGTGCCGGCTCCTCGGTGCTGGTTCCGAGCCCCCAGCAGAGGATGGTGCCCTCGGCCGAGGCGGGGACACGGAGAAGGGGATTGGATGGGGGACCCCCCCCCTGAACCCCTGAAGGACTCAACATGTAGCCACGCCTCCCCGTGACATTCCTCGCACCCATGGCTGCCGGAGGGCCGCGGGCCAGGGTCCCCGCTAGCTTAGGGGGCGCGACCTCGGGGTCACCGCGGGCGCCCTGGGGCCCGGGAGCTCCCCGCAGCTTCAGGGGTGACTCGCTGGGGAGCCGGGAGCCTCAGCCGCCCCCTCCTCGGCGGAGGGAGGAGGCGGAGCGGCCGGTGACACGCCGTGGCCGCTGTCCAAGCGCCCGTCTCTCCGCTAATCACGCCAGATGCTCGGCGCTCCGAGCCAGCGGGGTCGGGGCCCGCTGCGGGGCTGTGACCCCGCACAGCTGCGCCCGCCGATCACCTGCCACCGCCGCCTGCGGGGCCCCGGCCTTCCTCACGGGGGCGCCTCGCCCGGTGACTGCCCTCGGGGGGTGGGGGGCTGGCAGGCAGGAGAGGCGGTTTTTTTTATATATATATATTTTATTGATTTTTTTACAGAGAGGAAGGGAGAGGGATAGAGAGCTAGAAACATCGATGAGAGAGAGACATCGATCAGCCGCCTCCTGCACACGCGCCCCCCACTGGGGAGGTGCCCGCCACCCAGGTCCCTGCCCCCGACCGGAATCGAACCCGGGACCTTCCAGTCCGCAGGCCGACGCTCTATCCACTGAGCCACACCGGTTTCGGCGGTTTTTTGGGTTTTTTTTTTGAGACAAGTGACCATGCGTGTGCCGAGCAGCAAACGGATCGGCCTGTAGTGAGTGTCTTTCTGGGCCAACAGTCCTTGGAGTCCCCGTTTCCTTGTCCAACGGTTTCTTTCTTTCTTTCTTTTTCTTTTTAAAATATATTTTATTGATTTTTTTACAGAGAGGAAGGGAGAGGGATGGAGCAGCGGTTCTCAACCTGTGGGTCGCGACCCCTTTGCGGGTCGCCTCAGACCCTGGGAAAATGCAGATATTGACATCACGAGGCATCACAGGAGCGACATGTCATGGTTGGGGGGTCACCATCCCATGAGGAGCTGTGTGCCAGGGTCGCGGCCTGAGGAAGGTGGAGAGCCGCTGGGCTAGAGGATAGGTTTCGTGTTCCATGAAACTATAAAGCCGAGAAAGGAAGAAAGGAAGAGAGAGAGAAAGGAAGGAAGGAGGGAAGGAAGGAAGGAAGGAGAGAAGGAAGGAGGGAAGGAGGGAGGGAAGGAAGGAAGGAGGGAAGGAAGGAAAGAAGGAAGGAAGGAAGGAAGAAAGGAGGGAGGGAAGGAGGGAGGAAGGAAGGAAGGAAGGAAGGAAGAAAGGAAGGAAGGAGAGAAGGAAGGAAGGAAGGAGGGAAGGAGGGAAGGAAGAAAGGAAGGAAGGAAGGAAGAGAGGGAGGGAGGAGGGAGGAAGGAAGGGAAGGAAGGAAGGAAGGAGGGAGGGAGGGAAGGAAGAAAGAAAAGACACACCCAGGCATCCATCCAGGTGCGGGGCAGGCTGGGTGTGGGCTGAGGGAGCCGCATGCACCTTCCCAAGCTGCCAGGGCCCAGGTTCCAGGTGCCGACGCCGAGCAGAGCGCCGGGCGGGGCTGCAGGACGGAGCCCCTGTTCCTCGCTCTTGGGGGCCTGGGGAACCCCGGGCGAATAAAGGGCTCGATGCCTTTCCAGGGGCCGTGGGTTGAACCGGGGACAGGACGGGGCCTGGGGCAGGGGTCCAGGGGGCCTTTTTGGGGTGGGGTGGGAGGGGGGACCGCAGGGCACCTGTGACCGCACGCCGGGCTGTGACCGCCACCTAGTGGGCGCCGGGGATTAAGGGATGGCATGATTCCTGTTTTGGGGTTTTTTTTGTTTTTTTTTTAAATAAAACACTCTAAAGAACCATCCAGGCGTTCCGCGTATTCATGGCAGCGAGGTCTTTCTTGACCGAATTCCCTCCAAACGCGAGGCCGAGGCGGGTGGGGGGAGGCCGCTGAGAGACAGTAGAGTGCGGTGAGCGCTTTTTCTATTAAAAACGTCCCCAAGGCCCCCCCCACCCCCCGCGCGGGAGTGGGTTATTCCAGACCCGCGCCCACACGCGGAGCTATAACAGCCTGCGCGGGGGGAGGAGGCCGGCGTATCTCGGGGACGAGAGAGAGAGAGGGAGGGAGGGGATCAGGGGTAAGGGGGCACCTGAGGGCTCCCCATCAGCCTGGGCCTCCTCCTTCAACGTCTCCGGGGAGCCGAAAGCGGGGTGGCTCAGTGGATAGAGCGTCGGCCTGCGGACGGAAGGGTCCCGGGTTCGATTCCGGTCAAGGGCACGGACCTGGGTGGCGGGCACATCCCCAGTGGGGGGCGTGCAGGAGGCGGCTGATCGATGTCTCTCTCTCATGGATGTTTCTGGCTCTCTCTCCCTCTCCCTTCCTCTCTGTGAAAAAATCAATGAAATGTATATATTTTTTTAAAAAATTAAAGTTGCTGAAACCGGTTTGGCTCAGAGGATAGAGCTTCTGCCAGTGGACTGAAAGGTCCCGGGTTCGAATCCGAACGGGGGCAAGTACCTTGCCTGCGGGCACAACTCCAGTAGGGGGCGTGCAGGAGGCGGCTGATCGATGTCTCTCTCTCATCGATGTTTCTGGCTCTCTATCCCTCTCCCTTCCCCCCTGTAAAAACTCAATAAAATATATTTTGAAAAAAAATGTGGCCAAAACCAGTGTGGCTCAGTGGATAGCGCACCGGCCTGTGTGGACTGCAGGGTCCCGGGTTCGATTCCGGTCCAGGGCAGGGCCCTGGGTGGCGGGCACATCCCCAGTGGGGGGCGTGCAGGAGGCGGCTGATGGATGTCTCTCTCTCTCATCGATGTTTCTGACTCTCTATCCCTCACCCTTCCTCTCTGTAAAAAAAATCAATTAAATATATTTAAAAATAAAAATAATAATAAAAAGAAATTCAAGTCTCGGGGGAAACAGCCCGCCCGTTGGCCGAGGACCCCGGGCCCGTGTCCGGCATCTCCACTTTCTCGGACGCTCCCAGGGCCTCGGCGACCTGAGCAGATCCGGCTCCTGCTGCTTCTGGGGGAGCAGGAGCCGTGGCCCCGCCTCCTGGCCTAGTTCCCGCCGCCGCCGCCGCCGCCCGTCTGGGCTCTTCCTCCTCATTTTCTCTCTTTTTTCTCTTTTTTTTGAAAAGCAGCGCTGGCCTGGCAGACGAGCGGGAGCGACCTTATTCCGCTGGGCGGACGCCTTCCCGGGCGGGAGGCCATCCATCCCGGTAATGAGCCCGCCCGGCCCCAGACCCGCCGCGTCTCCCGCTAACAACAGCTCCCCCATCCTCCCTCCACCGCCCCGAAAGCCAGCACTCAGAGAGGATGGATTCCCAACGCTCGCCCGCAGGCGGGTTCGAGACGCCGTCCTCCTCCCTCCCTCCTTCCTTCGTCCCGCTCCCTGGCCTCCCTCTCGAGAAGAACAGCGCACAGAGGAACCCCCTTTCTATTCCGGTCTCCCCCACACCCCCAGGTAGAGAGAGGGACAGCCCCGACTGGGGGCCCGGCCGGCCTGGCTCAGGGGCGGAGCGTCGATCTACGAACCAGGAGGTCAGGGTTCGACTCCAGGTCCAGGGCACAGGCCAGGGGGGTGGGGCCTGATCCCCAGTGGGGGGCGTGCAGGAGGCGGCCGGTCCTTGATCCTCTCTCATCGTGGATGTTTCTCTCTCTCTTTCTCTCTCTCCCTCTCCTTTCCGCTCAGACGTCAATAAAAATGTGCTTAAAAAGCCACAAATAGCCGAGACCGGTGTGGCTCCGTGAATAGAGTGTCGGCCTGCGGACTGAAGGGTCTCGGGTTCGATTCCGGTCAAGGGCAGGGACCTGGGTGGCGGGCACATCCCCAGTGGGGGGCGTGCAGGAGGCGGCTGATGGATGTCTCTCTCTCATCGATGTTTCTGGCTCTCTATCCCTCTCCCTTCCTTTCTGTGAAAAATCAATAAAATATATATTTTTTAAAAAGCCACAAATAAAGGCACCCATGTCAGGACTCCAGGGTTCTTTGCCTGGAAAGGTGCGCGCCCGAGGAACGCCAGCCCTGATATTTTAATTAAAAAAAAATATATATTTTATTGATTTTTTTACCGAGAGGAAGGGCCAGGGATAGAGAGCTAGAAACATCCATCAGCCGCCTCCCGCACGCCCCCTACTGGAAATGTGCCTGCCACCCAGGTCCCTGCCCCTGACTGGAATCGAACCTGGGACCCTTCTGTCCGCAGGCCGACGCTCTGTCCACTGAGCCACCCCGGTTTCGGCGACGCTGGGCCTTTAAGATCAGACTCTGCCATGGCCCGTCCGGTCCCGGGAGCCGGTGACCGCGAATTTCCCGGGGGGAGGAGCAGAGAGCGCACGGCGTCCCGGCTCTGCCTGGCCCAGGAGGGGCGCTGCCTTTAATGCTGATTTATCGCCCGTCCCGCCGGCCCGTCGCTCCTCAGCCCGCAAACGATGATTTATGTCCTGCTGGCCCGGCTCCCGGTCTCCCCGGCCTGGGTCCCCCCTTCTCTTTAGCAGGAGATTCACGGCACCTCCCTTAGGGGCGGCTGAGTGGCTGATAAAAGGGTTTTCATGCAGAAAGAAAGAAAGAAAGAAAGAAAGAAAGAAAGAAAGAAAGAAAGAAAAGGAAGGAAGGAAGGAAGGAAGAAAAGAAGGAAGGAAGGAAGGAAGGAAGAAAGAAAGAAAGGAAGGAAGGAAGGAAGGAGGAAAGAAAGAAAGAAAGAAAAGAAAGGAAGGAAGGAAGAAAGAAAGGAAGGAAGGAAGGAAGGAGGAAGGAAGAAAAGAAAGAAAGAAAGAAAGAAAGGAAAGAAGGAAAGAAAGAAAGAAAGAAAGAAGAAAAGAAGGAAAGAAAGTAAGAAAGAAGGAAAGAAAGGAAGAAAGAAAGGAAGGAAAAACAGTCCCCTCCACATTTAACAGATTTTTCCCCGCAATCCACAGAGCCGGGCCAGAGCCCACGGACGCCGTTTCCCTGACTCAGGCGCCTCCTCCCTCTCCCCGCCCGCCCGCCCCTCGAACCCGGAGCCAGAGGGTCCGATCCGGAAGCTCTGCCCCTGATTGCCCTCCTCAGTGAAGCCCACGCACTGCGTCTCCTCCTCCCGGGCTGGGCCGGGGTTTATCTCCCTTCTCTCCCTCCCCCGCGAGGAGGCTGATGGGCGGCCTGGCCTTCCCCGGGGGGCGCGCACCCATCCGCTCGGCGGGACGTGCCGGGCGGGGATCGAACCGTTGCCCCGGCGCCCGCTGCCCGAGACACTTTGTTTCTTTCCCTTTTCTTTTTTTTTTTAAACAATTTATTGTTTTTTTTACAGAGAGGAAAGGAGAGAGAAAATTAGAACCATTGAGAGAGAGAGACATGGATCAGCCGCCTCCTGCACGCCCCACACTGGGGATGTGCCCGCCACCCAGGTACATGTCCTTGACCGGAATCGAACCCGGGACCCTTCAGTCCGCAGGCCGACGCTCTACCCACTGAGCCACACCGGCTTCGGCCCACCTTGTCGGCACAAATGCAAAACCCCGGCCACCCCTGCGGAAAACGTCCCCGTGAAATGTAAACGCCTCCCACACACACGCTGCATTCCAATGACACAAACGTGCCTGCCGGAGTGAAAACAACCAAAAACAACCCAAAACAGGCAAACCGAGCAACCTGTCCACTTTCCTAAGCGCGCGCGTGCGGAAAAGCGACGCGTACGTCTCGCCTTCAACTCTCACGGACACCCCGCTCGGCCGAACGGACGGACGGACGGACGGTCACCCACCGCGGTCTGCGCGTCATTAAACGAACAGGCGTCCGTCCGGCTGTGGATAGCGCTGCGGCCTTGTTTTTCACAAGTTTGAGGGGGGGTTCCCTCCCTGCCCCCTCCCTGTCGGGGGGTCACCGGGCCCTGGGGCTCCCTCCGCTGGTGGGGTTGTGGCCCCGCCCACTCAAAGGCTGCAGGCTCCACCCCCTCCACTCCCCCTCCTCCACCATCAGGGCTCGTCCAGGAGGCAGCTGATCCCCCTTCGCCTCTCTCTCTCTCTCTCTCTCTCTCCCCCTCCCCCTCCTTCCAAAAACCAACAAAAGCATGTCCTCAGGTGAAAATTATTACAGACAGCCGAAACCGGTGTGGCTCAGTGGATAGAGCGTCGGCCTGCGGACTGAAGGGTCCCGGGTTCGATGCCGGTCCAGGGCAGGGACCTGGGTGGCGGGCACATCCCCAGTGGGGGGCGTGCAGGAGGCGGCTGATGGATGTCTCTCTCTCTCATCGATGTTTCTGACTCTCTCTCCCTCTCCCTTCCTCTCTGTGAAAAATCAATAAAATATATTTTTTAAAAGAAAATTATTACATATATATATTATATATATATATTCATCGAAAGCTGCCATTGAACCAGTCCTTTGTGTCCAGAACGCCCCTCGCTCATTGATATTTTTTTTTCTCGGGGAGTCGAGCTCTCCGGGGCGGGGGGGACGGACGGGGTTCACTCCCCGCGGCGTTTCGGGGAGCCGGGCGCCAGCCTCCTGCTCCCGCGCCCCCTCTGAGCCAGAAATAGCCGCCGCGCGCGGGGAGGAAATTGCGGGGACAGCTGCCGCCGCCGCGGCCGCCATGTGCGCGGATAAAGCAGCAGCAATAAATAGCCGGTATTTCCGTGGCCGCCCCTCGAGCGGCAAAACGCTCACGTTGCTGCTTCGCTGGCAGCGACAGAACATCCCCGGATGTGCTCCGCGGGGGGTAAGCAGCAGGTGCGCGCGTACATGCACACACATGCGTGTGTACACGCAAACATGTTCATGCGTGCACACACAGAGACACGGACCCACGCACACATACACACAGCATAGGCCAGCATGCAAGCACACGCACAAACACATGCAGCACGCATAACACGCTCGTACACGCGCGCACATGCGTACGCACAAGCATGCACACAGACACACGCACACGCACACTTACACACATACACACAGCGTGTGCCAGTATGGGTGCGCATGCATAACACGTGTAGCATGCATGACATGCCCGCACACGCGCACACATGCACACACAGAAACATGCACACAGAGAGACGCACGCACACTCACACATAAACATGTGCACACAGCACATACCAGTATGCAGGCACACACATATAACATATAACATAGATACCACGATCCAAGACAACATTTCACTTATTTGTCATGAGAAATAAATATTTCACCGTATATAATTACATATTGTTTTTGGGATGAATCCCTATACTTTCATGATGTTCCATGTGTAACATCGAGAATGCATCCTGCCCATCAGATATTTACATGACAGTTCATCACAGCAGCGAGAGGACAGCGATGACGCAGCCACGGAAATGATGTTATGGTTGGGGGTCCCCACCCCATGGGGAGCTGTCTTAAAGGGGCCGCGGCCTGAGGAAGGTGGAGAGCCGCTGTTCTAGATCATTTGTAAACATATAAATATATATATATATATTTACGGATTTCAGAGAGGAAGGGGAGGGAGAGAAACATCAACGATGAGAGAGAATCGGGGACCCGCTGTACCCTGCACGCCCCCCTCCCCCACCCCTGCCCCCCGCCCCTGGGGACGGAGCCGGCGACTCAGGCCTGTGCCCTGACGGGGACCGAACCCGGGACCTCCCGGTGCATGGGGCGATGCTCAGCCAGAAGCCAGCGACCAGGAGGCTTTTACTGACGGAGTTAGGGGTTCGGTGGAGATATCCCCAGCCCCTGAGGTCGGGGGGCGGTGAACCCCTGCAGGTCGGGGCTGGGGTTGTCTCGGGGGCCGGAAGGAGACGCAGCATCAGCCGGCAGCGCCCAGGGAGGGAGGAGAGGCCGGGGCTGAGCCCGGGGCTGAGTCTCCGGGTCGGGACTCCGAGGCACCGGACAGTCTGCAGGGGAGACTCCGCCCCCCCTTCCGGCGCCCCAGGTCGCAGGGCCGGGTGAGCGGGCCGCCGCCCCCACGGGAGCCCCTGGTCCGGAGCGACGTGGAGAAGCCGCGAGCCGGTTCCGAAGAGAGGAAGCCCGCGTTTGCACAACGGGCCGAACCCGCTTATTATTATTATTTTTTAAAATCTTTTTAAAATATATTTTATTGATTTCTTACAGAGAGGAAGGGAGAGGGAGAGAGAGTCAGAAACATGGATGAGAGAGAGACATCCATCAGCCGCCTCCTGCACGCCCCCCACTGGGGATGTGCCTGCCACCCAGGTCCCTGCCCTTGACCGGCATCGAACCCGGGACCTTTCAGTCCCCAGGCCGATGCTCTATCCACTGAGCCACACCGTTCAGGGCCGAACCCGCTTATTTGTCCATCGGTGGCCAAGCTGCTGGGTGAGGCTCCAGCCACGGCCCGCTGCGGGGTGCGGGGTGGGGGTGGGGGTGCGGGGGCGGCCGGTGGGCGCGGGAGGGGGCGTGTTTCTCACTCCCAGGCTCCGGGGAGCGCGCACATCTGGCGCCCGGCGCGGGGCGGTTGACGGCCACCAGCTGCCGCCGCGCGAGCCACGGGCTGCTGCTCGCGAGGCGTCGCTCGCCGGCGGATACAATGTAGCTCGTTTCATCTCCCGGAATTACAGTGTCTCCATCTGCCGCGGCCGCCCGGCTCGCCAAGCCGGTACTTTGTATCCGCCCCTGAGCGACGCCGTGGGACCGAGGGCGGGGGATGCGGGGCCGTCCTGTTTTGGGGGGG
>JAAGEH010001228.1:0-21857 GCA_011751065.1 Lasiurus cinereus
AAAAATATCAGTAATCATCAAGATTCAGGATAGGAAGGGATGGCTGAATAGGTGGGGCAGCAGTGATTTTTAAGGCAATGAAACTACTTTGCATGACAGTGTAATGATGAATATGAGGCATTACACATTTGTCAAAACCCACAGAATTTCATAATATGAACTGAACACTAGTTAAACCATGGACTTTAGTTCATAATAATGTATCAATATTGGTTCATTAATTATAACCAATGTTCCATGCTAATTATGATGTTAATAAACAGGGGATTCAATGGGGAGAGGGGACATATAGGCAATAAACTCTCTGTTCCAAACATTTCTGCCAATCTAAAACAGTTCAAAAAATTAGAGTATACTAATAATAAAAATAATAAGATTATGTTTCTTTTTATTGTAAGCCACGTTTGATGGAAACAAATAGCCCTCAAGAGTTATCTAGGCGTACCATCCTGACCTATGATGCTGGTTTTATGTGCAAGCATTCTATTTTCTTCTTTTCTATATTTTCTGGAGCGCTGTTACAATCTTATCTAAATGCTAGCTAATAAATTGAATCTGTTGTTTGAGAACTAAGCCTCTGAATGTAAACTTATTAGCATTTTAGATTTTCTGTCCAACAGGAAATTAATTACCCAATTTATTTTATTAATTTAAAAATATTTTTATTGATTTCAGAGAGGAAGGGTGAAAGAGAGAAAGAAACATTAATGATGAGAGAGGATCATTCATCAGCTGCCTCCTGAGCATACCCCGCACTGGAGATTAAGCCTGCAACCTGGGCATGTACCCTGACCAGGAATTGAACTGTGACCTCCTGGTTCATAGGTCAATGCTCAACCACTGAGCCATGCTAGCTGGTCCAAATTTATTTTAATTCCTATTCCTTAGTCACAATAGTTGCAAACACTAATGTCTCTGACAATAAACAGGGCTGTTTTGAAAAGAAAAACTTAAATATAAAAATTAAAAATGAATTTCAAGTATCTTGACATTGTTCAAATTTCAAAAGCTAAACCAGGGCAAATGTGGGAACAACATTTCAGTTCCTCTGCTCCAAGTCATTCCCTGCTCCAGGTTTCCTGTGTATCCTTCACAGCAGGCTTTTAGTGGCGGTGAGAACACATTACACAAGTGAACCAGAGAGGGCTGGTGCTGGTGCTGGTGCTGGCACTGGGACAGAAAGGCCACATGTGGAAGCCCAATGTATTGGGGGAGGGGACTCAGGCTCAGTAGTTAGCCTGATCCCAGGGTGCACAATGCCTGAGTAATCCCCTCACTCATGGGAGGAAGTTCTAAGCGAAACAGAGAGCAGGAATAGGGATTCCTTAGTGAGTCAGCAGGGCCGTTTTCCAGAGGTCCCCAGGCCTCATCCTGAACTCCAAGCTCCTGCCTCCTGCACCTGAACTAGATTTTCCACAGCAGGTTGTGACAAAGCAGACCCTAGGGCATGGCCACTGACTCCTAAGCAGACTGTCTTGCACAAGGGAAAGAGGAACATCACTGAAGAATTTATAGGAAGGCATCATCAAGGGAGGGGAGGCACCTTTGCCCAATTTCCTGCTGGCTCGTTTCATGGTGGTCACCATCCCTGAGTCTAGACAGTGACTTCCTTGGTGGGCTCAGGCAGCCCCTGGAGCTGCAAAGTGAAGTTCAACAGTGTGGGTCTGAAAAAAATCACAAACCAAGATGGCGGCATAGGTGAACACCTAAACTGCTGCCTTGCACAACAATTTCAAAACTATAACTAGCAGAGACCGGTTTGGCTCAGTGGATAGAGCGTCGGCCTGCGGACTGAAAGGTCCAGGGTTCGATTCCGGTTGGGGGCATGTACCCTGCTTGAGGACATATCTCCAGTGGGGGGTGTGCAGGAGGCGACTGATCGATGTCTCTCTCTCATTGATGTTTCTAACTTTCTATCCCTCTTCCTTCCTCTCTGTGAAAAATCAATAAAATATATATATTAAAAAAAAAACACTACAACTAGCCAAGACCGGTTTGGGTCAGTGGATAGAGTGTTGGCTTGCGGACTGAAAGGTCCCAGGTTCGATTTTGGTTGGGGGCATGTACCTTACTTGAGGGCACATCTCCACTGTGGGGCATGCAGGAGGCGGATGATCTATGTCTGTCTCTCGTTGATGTTTCTGACTTTCTATCTCTCTCCCTTCTTCTCTGTAAAAAATCAATAAAATATATTTTAAAAATTGTTTAAAAAAAACAAACAACTACAACTAAAAGATAGAATGGACATCATCCAGAACCACAGGAAAGTTGGCTGAGTGGAAATTCTACAACTAGAAGAAAAGAGAGGGGCTCACGGAGACTCAGAGGAGCTGCAAAAAGCTGAGGTACGAAGACCTGAGCATGGAGAGAGAGGGGGATGGAATGCCTGGCTGACTTACTCTGGCAGGAGAGAGACGAAGACTCCCAACTACACTGAACCCCTTATCCTATTGCACTGAACCCCAGGTCCAGGCAATACTCATACGGGGGGAGTATGGACAGTGAAAAGGGATGAGTGCCCAGAAGATGGAATGGTGATTGTGCCGCTGGATTTCTCGAGTGGGCAGGAAACAAAGCCTCCCAACTGCACCACTTCTAAATCCACTGAACCCCAGTTTGGAGCGAACCCTGGGGACCCAGACTCACACGAGTCCCAGAGCACAGGGGAGTTGGAAAGGCAGCGGTCTAGAGGTATGCATGTGCGTGTGCGTGTGCGCACAAGGAGACTCCAGCAATTATCAAGAGACGCTTGAGACCCAGGGGCCATGTAGGGCGTGTCTGACTGAAAGCCAAGGTGCTCTGAGACTCCACCCCATCCAAGCTCAACAGAGAGGCTTTTGCAGTTTTGCAAGTCTGGTATCATAAGGCTGATTCCAACACAGAAGTTCTTCTGGCATAGTGAAAATGCCGAGACATAGGAATAGATCACAAACAAAAGAAATGGAGGAAAACAAATGACTGGATATAGAGTTCAAAACCACGCTTATAAGTTTTTTCAAGAATTTCCTAGAAAAGATGGATAAATTTAGTGAGACCCAAGAGGAGATGAAAAAGGACCAACTAGAAATTAAACATACATTGACTGAAATAAAAATATTATACAGAGACCTAACAGCAGACTAGAGGAACGCAAGAATCAAGTCAAAGATTTGAAATATAAAGAAGCAGGAAACACTCAACTGGAAAAGCAACAAGAAAAAAGAATAAAAAAATTTGAAGATAATGTAAGGAGCCTCTGGGACAACTTCAAGCGTATCAACATCAGAATTGTGGGGGTACCAGAAGAAGAGAGAGAGCAAGATACTGAAAACCTACTTGAAGAAATAATGACTGAAAACTTCCCATATCTGGTGAAAGAAATAGACTTACAAATCCACAAAGCAAACAGAACCCCATATAAAAGGAATCCAAAGAGGACCACACCAAGACACATCATAATTAAAATACCAAGAGCAAAAGACAAAGAGAGAATATTAAAAGCAGCAAGAGAAAAACAATTACCTACAAGGGAGCACCCATACGATTGTCAGCTGATTTCTCAACAGAAACTCTGCAGGCCAGATGGGTGTGGCAAGAATTATTCAAAGTGATGAATAGCAAGGACCTAGAACCAAGAATACTCTATCCAGCAAAGCTATCATTCAGAATTGAAGGGCAGATAAAGAGCTTCACAGATAAGAAAAAGCTAAAGGAGTTCATCAACACCAAACCAGTATTAGATGAAATGCTGAATGGTACTCTTTAAGAAGAGGAAGAAGAAGAAAAAGGTAAAGATAAAAATTATGAACAACAAATACATATCTATCAACAAGTGAATCTAAAAATTAAGTGAATTAAAAATCTGATGAACAGAGTAAACTGGTGAATATAATAGAATCAGGAGCATAAAAAGGGAGTGGACTGACGATTCTCAGGGGGAAAAGGGTGAGGGGGTGCAGGGAGACACTGGACAAAAATCATACACCTATGGATGAGGACAATGCGGGGGAGAGGTAAGGTAGAGGGAGAGATGGAAGCCGGGGAAAGGGGAGCTCTGGGGGGGGGGGGGGAGAAGAGAGAAACAAATGTAATAATCTGAACAAAAAGATTTATTTATTAAAAAAAAAAAAAGACTGTAGGGCTAACACCAGAACTCAGAGCTCAGACCTCCTGAATTCCCTTACATGTAGGTGATGGGCTATGCTCTCTGTGCTACCTGGTCTGTCACTGTGGGTCATGCCACCTATTTCCATCCTAGTGCTCCAGTAACAACCCCACATGAAGATGGGAGTGAGATAACTCTGCCTCCCTGCCCTGAGTTTCAGGCCCTGCAGTGACCCCAGAGGTCCAGTAGTGGTGTTAGGGGCGAGGTTTGGAATCAGGCTTTTCTGGGATCATATCTGGAGCTTGTTGTCTATTAGCCTTGTGCACATAGGAACATTGCTTACCTCTTACTTTCTCAATTCCCCGTCCTCAACATGAGGGTAACAGCACCATCTCATAAGGTTTTGAAGGTTTAGGAGGAATGTCAATGTGACAGGTAAGATGATCTGTGATATCATTATGGACTTATAAACCGCTGGAGAGAGTTTTGTTAGATGCCAGAACAAACTTGGGGAAGGACTAGGTGATGAGCAGACACAGACCATGCTGCCTTTCAGAGTCCCATCCTCTTTAAGTTCAGAAACCCAGTTTTCTCTCCCACAATTCCTGTGCTTTTAAGACACATCCCATTGTCCCCCCAACCCCAGCCCTAGGCTTCCTTACCCACAGGACAATGCTCTAGAATAGTGCTGTCCCTTGGGAGGTGCCTGGGATTTACAGGAACATGATGAACACACACTCCTAGGTGTGTGCCGCCCACCTGAGTGAGGCAATGGTCCAGGAAGCAGAGAAAGAACATGGCCCAAGGGCTCCCAGTGCCTGGGAGGAGCCAGACTGAGCCTTATAAAGGGACCAGTCTTTGCCCAGATGCACAGCACACTTACCTTCTCCTCAGTGACACCTCGTCAGCTCTGGTAAGTGTGTACCTGTTTGCCAGGGGGTTCCTCGGGGCCCAGTGTGTTCTGTGTCCAGGTGTAGGGAAAGCGGTGATGGGAGAGGATTCAGGAGCCTGGACCCAGTGTCAGCTCTGCCTGTTATGGTTCTTTCCAACTTCATCCCACTTGGTCCCGAGGCCTCTCTACAAGATGTCTGTACTAATGCTCTTCTGCCTCTTCTGTGACAACTCTGTTGAAACATCCCTGGTGGGCGCTGAGTATAGGAACCTTCCGTCCTCCTTGTCTTCTTTTCTCTCTGGAATCCTCTGACTCTCAGGCCACAGACTTTGTACCCTAACCTCTGGGGACAGTGGGGGTCTTTCCCAAAGTCTTAAAGATTTTCCTAAATCCAGGCTTGGATGCCCACTAACTTTGCCCTGGTGAGAAGACCTGCCATTACATGGATCAGAGACCCATCACCTAGGGTTTTGGACCTCATCCCCAGCTGAGGAAAGATCAGTGACTATCTCTGCACAGGGCTCAGCTCTGGCCTTGTTCACAGAAGACTTTGGGTCGTTCCACTTAGGGACATGGCAGCAAGGTTCTTTCTCCCAGATCAGGAGACAATGGTAGTTTTTGATCGATGCCCACATGTGTTATTCATGTACATTTTGGGGTGTTTTGGAAAGTCTGGGGGTGTGAGGGCTGCACTGTCCCATTTCTCTGCTTGGAGTCCAGACTGTTGGTGGGTATACTGGCTTTGGAAAGTCAGAATTTTTTATTTAAATGTGGTTGAGCCTTGGGGTTCCAAATAGCAGGGAGGTACAAAGGCAATCCAAAGGAGCTTTATCTCCCCACATTCCAGGTAAGAGCCTAAAACTAAGGCAGGTAGTTCTGATTATTTCAAACATGATGCCAACTCTGGTCAGCAGTCCTCCTTTCCCGCTGGTGGGGATGGTCCAGAAAACCTGCAGGAGCTCAGGACAGGGCTGTGTATCTCTGTTCACACTCACCTTCCTACTCACACTCACTGCTGGGAGCCTCCAGGGCCCATTTCATTTAGAGCTTGCTTCATGTTCACAATGGTTTCCTCAAGGGTTTGGTTCCAAGAGCAGCTCAGGGCAGGTGAGGCCAGTCTAGTCAGGAAGTTATTTATCTTCATGATTCTAACCCTGATGTTGACCCTGGAGGAGTGGGTATTGATGTTGTTGAAGAGTACAGTCCAACTAAAGTGTCAGTCCTTTTCTGTGTGGTTTTCCTACCCTCTCTGCTTCTGCCTCCTGTGGTTCTCTCCACAGTGGGCTTCTGTGTTGTCCTCCATCTCCTCTGGACCTTGACCTCCATGACCCAGACACAGCCTTGGTCACAATCTCGTCCTTGTGAGCATCTCCTCCCACCTTGTAGGTGATAAAGTTCCTTCTGCTCCCACCTGAGCCTCACCATCACTGCATGCCCAGTTCCCACCCCATTGTCCTGACTTAGGGACCCTCACCTGGGGAGGATAACAAAGGTCCCGTCTCTTTCTAACAGCTTCCTTGAAAACCAAGATGAGCCACACTCCAGTTGAGCAGTCCGTGATGGACTTGATCGACCTGTTCCACAAATACACCAAACCTGATGACAAGATTGACAAGCAGGACCTGCTGAAGATGCTGAAGGAGAATTTCCCCAACTTCCTCCAGGCCTGTGTGAGTCTGGGTGACATCTCATGGTTGCTTGGGGCCTGGCATGGCAGAGGATCTTGGACAAGTCAATTCCATTCTCCCATCCTTCGTATTCCCATCTGCAAAAAAGCCTCAGAGGACCCTCCTGAGTTATTATCAGGATGAAAGAGATGACACAGATGGCCAAGTGTAAAGGCATCTGGAGATCAGGGTGGTTATTAGGTGGTCAAATAGGAGAGTGAAGAATGGGTCCCCTCCCACTTGTCACTGTCCTTCCAGGAGACTGAAGCCCATAGGCTCAGGCTCTGCCTCTGGAAGCCTCCATTGGGTTCTCTGAGATCCAAGGGAAGGAGATAGACATTCCATGGCTGATAAAATGTAACACCTTTTATTACAATGAAAAGCTCATTTGTAGACATGATTTAAACTTAACGTTAGAATATACTGAACTGATTTCAAAAAGAGAGGCTACTAGGTGATACAGAGAGTGGGTTAGCAAAAGAGGGCAGTGAGCATGGAAGATTCCGGAAGGAAAATAGGAGATAGGAGAGGAGGGTTAGGAGTGAAGAGACAAGGGGTAGGGCCTATCTTTAGTTTCTGGGTAGAACTTAGGTAGATGGGGTCCTGGAAATGGGTGGGAGGAGCAGGTCTGGGTCTAAAGACCACGCACCCATCAGTTAATTGATCAGTAAGGCTCTGGCCAGAGTCTGCCCACCAGCTCTAGGTCTCTCTTTCATGCTGATATTTGGTCCAAGGAATCTCCCTCAGTGACCTGCAGGGCCATGCTAATGTCACGGTCATCATCAGACAACCTCCACTGGCCCACACCAGCTACACCTGTGGAGCCCCAGGTGCTACTCTCCCCCTCTCTGCCTCCTCCTCCTCCTCTTCCACGCATAACACGTTTGGGACTGAATTTCTCTTTTCCACAGGAAAAAAAGGGCAAAGATTTCTTGGCCCATGTCTTTGAGAACCATGACAAGAATAAGGATAAGAAGATCGATTTTTCCGAGTTCCTGTCGGTGTTGGGAGTCATAGCCACGGACTACCACAATCATAGCCACGGAGCCCCGCTCTGTGCTGGGGGAGGACAGTGAGCCCAGCCAGCCTGAGCCCTCCAGAAACCCCAAGAAACAATAAAGTGTCTCTTGCTCAGATACAGCCTGTTTCCTGCTTTTCTTTGGCTACGTACGCTGCCAGAACTGCACCTTCTTGGTGAATGTCATTGTGGATTTCCTATGGGGGGTTACCCAGGAATATGCCAGGAGGGTGCCCTCCCTTTGGCCTCCAATACATCTGACCCCCTCTCTCAGCAGGGCCTCTGTCCACCTCTGCCCCTGCTCCCTACCGCAGCCAGCGTGCCAGGTCCCTGGGTCAGCAGTGCAGAGCATTCTGCTGGCCCCAGCCATGCTTCTCCTTCTCAAGCGCAATCAGCATCTGGGGATCCAGGAACTGCAGGGAGCAGGAGCAGGGGGAGGTGTGAACCCGGTGCCTCATGCCCAGCATGACCCCAGGGACATAGGGGAGATGGCATCACTGAAATAGCATTGGGAGGAAGGCTTTGGGGGCACATGTGCTCTGGGCACTGTACATGGGACTCTCAGAGGTGCCCAGAGGACAAGATGCCTTGATCCCTTGTTTTGTATCCTGGGCTTCTGGGCTGTACCTTTTCCTGTGTGTGTGTGTTTGTGTGTGTGTGTGTGTGTGTGTGTGTGTGTGTGTGTGTGTGTGTGTTAGCCTGTGTGGGAGTCCCTGTGGAGGTGAGAGAGCCTGTCTGCGGAGCTGATCCTCGCAATGCTTTGCTTAATGCTGGGAGCTGGGTGTCTGGGGAAAGCACAGAGTGATGGGTGTGCCAGGCGTGAGGAGTAAAGCTAGTGCTGGAGTCCAGAGAGTGGGCAGGTGGTGAGAAGACAGGACTGAAGAGGAGCAGGAGGAGAAGGCAGGGACTGATGAGCAGAAAGCTCATGATGAGTCATCAGTGACAGTGCACTCCGCTAGCCATGGCGAGAGGCGTGCCATTACCCACACAGGCCCTTCCCACCTGCCTCTGTCCTTGGATCTACAGAACCAGCTCAGACCTGGAGCGCTGCACCCAGCTGATCCTTTCAGAGCGGGAGCATTGTGAGCCCATAGAGGCAGAGGCAGAGGGTGGGGAGGCCTCGGGGTGAATGGTGTGGGTGAGTGGAGGGCTAAGCCACACAGAGAAGAGCTTGAGAGGCTGGGGTTAGGCAGGAGCAAAGAGTCGCTCTGACCACTATCGCCAGGGCCTGCAGTTCGGGAAAACTTCCTGGGATGCTCTATTGAACAGGGACTCCATCGATGGACAGGAGAGCGTTTCTGTCTCTAGAAGGCTCATCGACGCATCATGGTGACAACATGTTCTCTCCTGGGATCTATAGAACCAGCTCCAGAGCAAGAGCAAAAAAGATCTCAAGAGGCAACGGCGACTCCAGGGGCCTTTCCAGAGCCAGGGCCAGCTCCGGGCACCGCTTCCACTGACCTTCAAGAGGCAGAAGAGCCACCTGCAGCTTGTGGGCCACTCCCTTCCGCTCCTGTGAGGCCCGTGGTCCCTGGTCCTGGGCATCAGCGTGTGTCAGCTGCCATGGCAGAGATGATTCCCCCTGGAGATGCAGTTTTGAAATATTTGTGTTTACCTTATATTTGTTTAAATTTTTACTGTATTTTGTACCATGCAGTTAAAATAAATGTATTTTAATGAAATATAATAAAATGTTGATGAAATTTTATTTAAATAAAATACAATTTATCTATGATCCTTTGAAATGTACATGCCAGGGACATTAAGTACATTCACAAGTTTCCATAACCACCACATCACATCACATCACAACCTCTCTCTAGTTCCAGAGCCTCTTCAGGTGGCTATGGGACGTGCTGGCAGTGGAACAAGGTGGCTCAGGCATGGGAAGTGGTGGAAATTCATTTCTATCTCCTTCCCTCTAGCATGTAGCACACATGGCAAAATTTGGAAGAAATGTCGGTGTTAAGCAATAATTAACCTTGAATGGTATGAACCTAACATAACTTAAATAGCAACTGGTAATGGATTAAAGAGCAATTAAAAATCAGGCTACATTGACTTAGTGTGTGATAGCTGTCTACAGCATCTACACTAATAGAAGAGTAACATGCTAATTGGCCATACCTTTATGAGACCCACCAGCCAACCATGAGTGATTATGCAAATTAACACAACATTGGATCTTTTTGCATATGCAGGAACTGAGCTGTGGTGGGGAGGGGGCCGGGAGAGGGGTACAAAGGGGGTGCAAGCTGCTCCCGGCCTCTGCTCAGCCTGGGAAGGCAGAAAAGCGGCTCCAGCCAGAGCTTAGGCTGTGTGGGCAGCCAGGGGAAGGAAGGCCCTTTCTTTCTTTTTTTTTTTTTTTTTAATAAAGTTGGGAATCAGGCACTTATTTTTTTTTAAATATATTTTTTGTTGATATTTTACAGAGAGGAAAGGAGAGGGATAGAGAGTTAGAAACATTGATGAGAAAGAAACATCGATCAGCTGCCTCCTGCATGCCCTCTATCGGGGAGGTGCCTGAAAGCAAGGTACATGCCCTTGACCGGAATCAAAGCTGGGACCCTTCAGTCCACAAGCTGACACTCTATCCACTGAGCCAAACCAGTTTCCGCAAGAAGGCCCATTCTTGCAGGAATCTTCCTGCACCAGGCCTCTAGTATTAATGAAAAGACTAGTTACAGCACAGCTGTAAGGAGATCATCACTGGGTATTGGTATGGTATGTGTGTGAGCTTGTTTTTGTCCCAGATTGAAAAATGTCAGGATGAAGAGGGTACAATATGAAACCTCTAACCCAACAAGCTCTGTGTCTAAAATGAATTATTTTTAAATGATAAATCATTATCTTTAAATTGTCCAAGGTCATATTGGCACACCAAATTCCTGATTTAGGTGGCTTTTAGGTTTTTATTTTTGCTATATGGCTATAGACATTGCTGTGGTAAACATCTACTTATTACTTTTTCTTAAATATATTTTATTGATTTTTTATAGAGAGGAAGGGAGAGGGATAGAAAGTCAGAAACATCGATGAGAGAGAGACAACCATCACTTGCCTCCTGCACACCCCCTACTGGAGTTGTGACTGCAAGCAAGGTACATGCCCCTGACTGGAATCAAACCTGGGACCTTTCAGTCCACAGGCTGACGCTCTATCCACTGAGCCAAATTGGTCTCAGCTACTTATTACTTTTTCTTACCGGACTTATTGCTGTTTGATGACTTTCCTGGGGCAAATTCCCAGGGGAATGAGGGCTGAATCTAAGGCATTCAATAAGTTCTCTGTGACTCTAACTTGGCATTGCAAATTGTTTTACCTCTTAGACACGTGGGCCATTTTTATTTTATTGTGATGTACTGATGAACCACTTCTTAGCCCAGGAAGTCATTATGGTGGCAGATGAAGACTCACCCTGTAAACTGGAAGAAGTTTGGCTTCAGTATTTACCTGTTTCTCTGAAACCTTCTTCAGGGATGTGTAGGCTTCATCTCAGGTTCAATAACCTGCCCTTTGGTGTCCCCATCTGGGAGATCACTCGCCCGCTGCATGCCCCTCCCAGGGATAGAAGGGCTGGCTGGCTGGCAGAGAGCTGGAGGTGGGGGGAGGAGTTCACCTGCCACCAAAGGCCCAGGTGGTAGCTGTATGGAGGCCAACCACGCCTTGGACCATGCGGTTCCATCCATCTGGAGTGCTGGTCCTCCATGCTTCTCCTCCCAGCAGCATCTTTTCTTCAGTCCCACCTAGAACGTTGCCTCCTGAGGCAGTCTTCCTCAACTCTCCAGGCAGACGGTGTCTCTTCCTGGGTGCCCAGGGTGCCCCGTTTGTGCCACTAAATTAGCAGCGTTCACCGTGTGTGACTGTCCCCTCCGCTGGTTCCCGCCCTGTGAGCTGGCCGCGTGTCCTACTCATATTGCCTGGAGAGAACTGGCACACGGCAGGGCCTCGAGATATACTTGTCGGATGCGTGAATGTCCTTCATGCCTGTGAAGGTTGGGGTTCACTAACTGAGGGAGGACACGCAGGGGAGATGTGTTGGAGTTGTGTGTGTAGCCCCACCCAAGCCCGGGAGCTGGGAGGATGAGCTGGGAGGCAGGGAGACAGATAACCTTGTGACTTTGTGTGGCTCTGAGGGAAGGTGGGTCCCTGAAACTGGCTGAGTTCATCTTAGGGAGCAAGTGCATGTGATGTCATCTCAGGAAGGCAATGAAGGCTCAGCTGTGCTGCTGAAGGACCTGTGAGATGCTAATGAAACGATAAGGAGTAGGAAGTGAAGGAGTCAAACACATGAATAAACACCTCACCCCCGAGATTCCTGCAGGTGGGACAGAAGGAGATTTTGGACGCAGATGCGTGATTTCTCTCTGAAGAATGTGCCTGATTGAGGGGTGAGCAGGAGACTGTGAGTAGCAGGTAGGAAGTGGCCCAGGTGGATGATGGGATCCTCAAGGAGGGGAGCTACTGAAGCAGCAGGGACGTGTCTAGAGGTGGCCCTGACTGCACAGGTGAGAGCTGACTGGCTCCTGGCACCATGGAGAGGCCCCAACTGTGGGAGAGCCAGCACTGTGTCTTACTTGTTTGTGAACTCCTCAGCCCTGAGCACATTTTATGACCTCAAAGAGCCCAAGAGTAATGACATGCCCCTTCCAATGACAGGTAAGGGGAACTGTCACCTCTGATGCTCAGCATGAGCTCTCCACTCCTCCCTGAGGCTCTCTCTTCCCCGTTCATCTTCCATCTTCTCTTCTAACCACCTAACCACTCTCTAGACACCAGCACTAGCTTTACTCCTCACGCCTGGCACACCCATCACTCTGTGCTTTCCCCAGACACCCAGCTCCAAGCATTTAGCAAACCATTGCGAGGATCAGCTCAGCAGACAGGCTCTCTCACCTCCACAATGACACCAACACAGGGACACACACACACACACACACACACACACACACACACACACTCAGGCACAGGCACCACCCAGAAGGCCAGGACACAAAACAAGGGATCAAGTCACCTTGTCCTCTGGGCACCTCTATGTGTCCCATGCACAGTGCCCAGTGCCCATGTGCCCCCAAAGCCTTCCACACAATGCTATTTCAGTGATGCCATCTCCCCTATGTCCTTGTGGTCACGATGGGCAAAAGCATGAGGGCATGAGGCACTGTGTTCACACCTCCCTCTGCTCCTGCTCCCTGCAGTTCCTGGATCCCCAGATGCTGATTGCGCTTGAGAAGGAGAAGCATGGCTGGGGCCAGCAGAATGCTCTGCACTGCCGACACTGGGACCTGGCACACTGGCTGCGGTAGGGAGCAGGGGCAGAGGTGAACAGAGGCCCTGCTGAGAGAGGGGGTCAGTTGTGCTGGAGGCCAAAGAAAGCGCACCCTCCCAGCAGATTCGTAGGTAACCCCCCATGGAGAATCCACAATGACATTCACCAAGAAGGCACAGTTCTGGCAGCATAAATAGCCAAAGAAAGGCAGGAAACAGGCTGTATCTGAACAAGAGACCTTTATTGTTTCTTGGGGTTTCTGGAGGCCTCAGGCGGGGCTGGGCTCACTGTCCTCCGCCAGCACAGAGCGGTGCTCCGTGGCTATGATTGTGGTAGTCCGTGGCTATGACTCCCAACACCGACAGGAACTCGGAAAAATCGATCTTCTTGTCCTTATTCTTGTCATGGTTCTCAAAGACATGGGCCAAGAAATCTTTGCCCTTTTTTTCCTGTGGAAAAGAGAGATTCAGTCCCAAAAGTGTTATGGGTGGAAGAGGAGGAGGAGGTGGGGGTGGGATGGGGGAGGAGAGAAGCACCTGGGGCCACATGGGTGTAGCTGGTGTGGTCCAGTGGAGGGTGGTGACCATGACATTAGCATTACCCTGCAGGTCACTGAGGGAGATTCCTTGGACCAAATATCAGCATGAAAGAGAGACCTAGAGCTAGTGGGCAGACTCTGGCCAGAGCCTCACTGACCAATGAGCTGGTGGGTGCGTGGTCTTTAGACCCAGACCTGCTCCCCCAACCCACTTCTAGGACCCCATCTACCTAAGTACTACCCAGAAACAAAAGATAGACCCTACCCCTTGTCTCTTCACTCCGGACCCTCCTCTCCTATCTCCTATTTGCCATCCCAAATCTTCCATGCTCAGTGCCCTCTTTTGCTCACCCACTCTCTGTGTCAAGTCATAGCCTCTGTTTTTGAAATCAGTTCAGTCTATTCTGTCAGACTAAATCATGTTTACGAATGAGTTTTTCATTATAATGAAAGGAGCTACATTTTATCAGCCATGGAATTTCTATCGCCTTTCCTTAGATCCAAAGAACCCAATGGAGGCTTCTAGAGGCAGAGCCTGAGCCTATGGGCTTCAGTCTCCTGGATGGACAGTGACAAGTGGGAAGGGACCCATTCTTTACTCTCCTATTTGACCGCCTAATAACCACCCTGATCTCCAGATGCCTTTCCACTTGGCCACCTGTATCATCTCTTTCATCCTGATAATAACTCAGGAGGGTCTGCTTAGGCCTTTTTGCAGATGAGAATACGAAGGATGAGAGAATGGGATTGACTTATTCAAGGTCCTCTGCCATGCCAGGCCCCAAGCAATCTTGAGAAGCCACCCAGACTCACACAGGCCTGGAGGAAGTTGGGGAAATTCTCCTTCAGCATCTTCAGCAGACCCTGCTTGTCAATCTTGTCATCAGGTTTGGTGTATTTGTGGAACAGGTCGATCAAGTCCATCACGGACTGCTCAACTGGAGTGTGGCTCATCTTGGTTTTCAAGGAAGCTGTTAGAAAGAGACGGGGACCTTTGTTATCCTCCCCAGGTGAGAGTCCCTAAGTCAGGACAATGGGGTGGGAACTGGGCATCCAGTGAAATGAGGCTCAGGTGGAGCAGAAGGAACTGTATCACCCTAGGAGGTGGGATGAGATGCTGACAAAGAGGTGAGTGCGACCAAGGCTGGGGCTGGCATGTGGAGGTCAGGGTCCAGAGGAGATGGAGGAGAACACAGAAGCCCACTGTGGAGAGAACCACAGAAGCAGAGAGGGTAGGGGTCTACTACATGGAAAAGGACTGACGTTTTAGTTCAGACCTGAGACAAACACAGCACTTGGATGACTGTACTCTTCAACAACAATACTAACTCCTCCAGGTTCAATGTGAGGGTTAAAATCATGAAGACAAATAAGTCCCTGACTACTCTGGCCTCATTCACCCTGAGCTGCTCTTGGAACCAGACCCCTGAGGAGCCCATGGTGAACATGAAGCAAGCTCTAAATGAAATGGGCCCTGGAGGCTCCCAGCGGGGAGTGTGAGTAGGAAGGTCAGTGTGAGCAGAGATACACAGCTCTGTCCTGAGCTCCTGCAAGTTTTCCTGGACCATCCCCACCAGCGGGAAAGAAGGACTGACCAGTGTTGACATCATGTTTGAAATAATCAGAAATACCTGTCTCAGTTTTAGACTCTTGGGTGGAATGCTGGTAGATAGGTTCCTTCAGATGACCTTTGTACCTCCCTGCTATTTGGAACCCTAAGTCTGGAGCACATTTAAGTAAAGAGGTCTGAGTTCCCAAAGCCGGTACCTCCACCAATAGTTCACACCCCAAGCAGAGAAATGGACAGTTCAGCCCTCACACCTCAGACTTTTCAAAGCACCCCAAAAATGTGCATGAATAACACATGTGGGCATCGATCAAAAACTACCATTGTCTCCTGATCTGGGAGAAAAAACCTTGTTGCTATGTCCCCAAAAGGAACCACCCAAAGCCTTGTGTGAACAAAGCCAGAGCTGAGCCCTATGCACAGAAAGTCACTGATCATTTCCTCAGCTGGGAACGACGTCCAAAACCTTAGTTGATGGGTCCCTGATCCATGTAGTGGCAGGTCTTCTCACCTGGGCAAGTGGCCTGTGTTTAGGAGAATCGTTAAGACTTTGGAAAGACCCCCCACTTTACCCAGAGGTTGGGGTTCAAAGTCTGTGGCCTGAGAGTCAGAAGATTCCAGAGAGAAAAGAAGACCAGAAGGATTGCAAGGTTCCTATATTCAGCACCCACCAGGGATGTTTCAACAGAGGTGTCACAGAAGAGCAATGGGAGCATCAGTATAGACATCTTGTAGAGAGGTATGAAGATGGAAAGACCCATAACAGGCAGAGTTGACATTGTGTCCAGGCTCCTGAATCCTCTCCCATCACCATTTTCCCTACTCCTGGACACAGAACACACTGATGAACCCCTCTGGCAAACAGTTAGGTACAGACTTACCAGAGCTGATGAGGTGTCACTGAGGAGAAGGTAAGTATGCTGTGCATCTGGGCAAAGACTGGTCCCTTTATAAGGCTCAGTCTGGCTCCTCCCAGGCACTGGGAGCCCTTGGGCCATGTTCTTTCTCTGCTTCCTGGACCATTGCCTCACTCAGGTGGGCGGCACACGCCTAGGAGTGTGTGTTCATCATGTTCCTGTAAATCCCAGGCACCTCCCAAGGGACAGCACTATTCTAGAGCAGTGTCCTGTGAGTAAGGAAACCTAGGGCTGGGGTGAGGGGGACAATGGGATGTGTCTTAAAAGCACAGGAATTGTGGGAGAGAAAACTGGGTTTCTGAACTTAAAGAGGATGAGACTCTGAAAGGCAGCATGGTCTGTGTCTGCTCATCACCCAGCCCTTCCACAAGTTTGTTCTGGCATCTAACAAAACTCTCTCCAGAGGTTTATACGTCCATAATGATATCACAGATCATCTTACCTGTCACATTGACATTCCTCCTAAACCTTCAAAACCTTATGAGATGGTGCTGTTACCCTCATGTTGAGGACAGGGAATTGAGGGAGTAAGAGGCAAGCAAAATTCCTATGTGCATGCTGCTAATAGACAGCAAGCTCAAGATATGACCCCAGAAAAACCTGATTCCAATCCTCCCTCCTAATCCCACTACTGGACCTCTGGGGTCACTGCAGGGCCTGCAAACTCAGGGCAAGAAGGCACGGTCACCTCACTCCCATCTTCACGTGGGATCCTTACTGGAGCACTAGGATGGAAATAGGTGGCATGACCCACAGTGACAGACCAAGTAGCTCAGAGAGCATAGCCCATCACCTACATGTAAGGGAATTCAGGAGGTCAGAGCTCTGAGTTCTGGGGTTAATCCTACACGTTTTTTTAAAAAATAAATAAATCTTTATTGTTCAGATTATTACATTTGTTTCTCTCTTCTCCCCCGCCTCCCAGAGCTCCCTTTCCCCCGGCTTCCATCTCTCCCTCTACCTTACCTCCCCCCTGCATTGTCCTCATCCATAGGTGTATGATTTTTGTCCAGTGTCTCCCTGCAACCCCTAACCCTTTTCCCCCTGAGAATTGTCAATCCACTCCCTTTTTATACTCCTGATTCTATTATATTCACCATTATATTCTGTTCATCAGATTTTTAATTCACTTAATTTTTAGATTCACTTGTTGATAGATATGTATTTGTTGTTCATAATTTTTATCTTTACCTTTTACTTCTTCTCCCTCTTCTTAAAGAGTACCTTTCGGCATTTCATCTAATACTGGTTTGGTGTTGATGAACTCCTTTAGCTTTTTCTTATCTATGAAGCTCTTTATCTGCCCTTCAATTCTGAATGATAGCTTTGTTGGATATCATATTCTTGGTTCTAGGTCCTTGCTATTCATCACTTTGAATAATTCTTGCCACTCCCATCTGGCCTGCAGAGTTTCTGTTGAGAAATCAGCTGACAATCATATGGGTGCTCCCTTGTAGGTAATTGTTTTTCTCTTGCTGCTTTTAATATTCTCTCTTTGCCTTTGCTCTTGGTATTTTAATTATGATGTGTCTTGAGGTCGTCCTCTTTGGATTCCTTTTATTTGGGGTTCGGTGTGCTTCCTGGACCTGTAAGTCTATTTCTTTTACCAGATGTGGGAAGTTTTCAGTCATTATTTCTTCAAATAGGTTTTCAGTATCTTGCTTTCTATCTTTTTCTGGCACCCCCATAATTCTGATGTTGATACACATGAAGTTGTGCCAGAGGCTCCTTACACTATCTTCACATTTTTTGGTCTTTTTTCTTCTTGCTTTTCCAGTTGAGTGTTTTCTGCTTCTTTATATTTCATATTTTTGACTTGATTCTTGCCTTCCTCTAGTCTGCTGTGAGGACTCTGTATAATATTTTTATTTCAGTCAGTGTATGTTTAATTTCCAGTTGGTCCTTCTTCATCTCCTGTTGGGTCTCACTAAATTTATCCGTCTTTTCTAGGAAATTCTTGAAAAACCTTATAAGCGTGGTTTTTGAACTCTAAATCCAGTCATTTGTTTTCCTCCATTTCTTATGTTTGTGATCCCTTCCCTTGTCTCGGCATTTTCACTATGCCGGGAGAACTTCTGTGTTGGAATCCGCCTTATGATACAAGACTTGCAAAACTGCAAAAGCCTCTCTGTTGAGCTTGGATGGGTTGGAGTCTCAGAGCACCTTGGCTTCCAGTCAGCCTCACCCTACGCATCCCCTGGGTCTCAAGTGTCTCTCTGTCATCGCTGGAGCCTCCTTGTGCACACAGGCATACGCACGCATGTGCCTCTGGACTGTTGCCTTTCCATCTCCCATGCACTCCGTGACCCACATGATTCTGAGTCCCCATGGTCTCGCTCAAAACGTGGTTTCAGTGGTGTTAGAAGTGGCGCAATTGGGAGGCTCTGTTTCCTGCCCACTCGAGAAAGCCAGCGGCACAATCACCAGTCCATCTTCTGGGCACAGTGGCGTGTGCGACCCCAGACCTCTGCCCTTTTGCAGCTCCCCTAAATTTGCGGGCACTCCTGCCTTTTCACTGTCTAGATTCCCCCTGTATGAGTCTCACCCGGACCTGGGGTTCAGTGCCATAGGATAATGGATTTAGTGCAGTTGGGAGTCTCCGTCTCCCTCCTGCCAGAGGAAGCCAGCCTGGCACTCCATGGTCCACCCTCTCCATGTGCGTGTCTCCATACCTCAGCTTTTTGTAGCTCCTCTGAGTCTCCGTGAGCCCCTCTCTTTCTATTTAGTTGTAGAATTTACACTCAGCCAACTTTCCTGTGGTTCTGGATGATGTCTGCTCTTTTAGTTGTAGTTTTGAAATTGTTGTGGAAGGCAGAAGTTTAGGTGTTCACCTATGCCGCCATCTTGGTTTTTTGTTGTTGTTTTTTTTCAACCCCACACTCTTGAACTTCACTTTGCAGTTCCAGAGACTGCCTGAGCCCACCAAGGAAGACACTGTCTAGACTCAGGAATGGTGACCACCATGAAATGAGCCAGCAGGAAATTGGGCAAAGTTGCCTCCCCTCCCATGATGATGCCTCCCCTCCCTTGAAGATGCCTTCCTATAAATTCTTCAGTGATGTCCCTCCTTCCCTTGTGCAAGACATTCTGCTTAGGAGTCAGTGGCCATGCCCTAGGGTCTGCTGTGTCCCAACCTGCTGTGGAAAATCCAGTTCAGGTGCAGGAGGCAGGAGCTTGGAGTTCAGGATTAGGCCTGGGGACCTCTGGGAAACGGCCCTGCTGACTCACTAAGGAATCCCTATTGCTGTTCTCTGTTTCGCTTAGAACTTCCTCCCATGAGTGAGGGGATTACTCAGGCATTGGACACCCTGAGACCAAGCTAACTGCTGAGCCTGAGTCAGGTACCCCCTCCCCCAATGCATTGGGCTTCCACACCTGGCCCTTCTGTCCCAGCACCAGCACCAGCCCTCTCTAGTTCACTTGTGTAATGTGTTCTCACTGCCACTAAAAGCCTGCTGTGAAGGTTACACAGGAAACCTGGAGCAGGGGGTGACTTGGAGCAGAGGAAGTGAAATGTTGTTCCCACATTCGCCCTGGTATAGCTTTTGAAATTTGAACACTATCAAGATACTTAAAATTCACTTTTAATTTTTATATTTAAGTTTTGCTTTGTTCAATCTCGGCCTCACTTTCAGAGTCTGAACTATTAATAGTTCTCAGCATCCAGAATCTAATCCTCATTTATCTGTAGCAAGGTATCTTATTTGACTGATACACTTATTTTCCTTTAATATTCATTACCATCTAATTTCCCCCTAAAAAAGCCAAAAAAGAAATATATGTTTTCTGTTCATTTTTATGCATACTCACCAATGTAAATGGTTATTTTGGCCTTTGTTCAATCCATGTTTTTTTTAAAAAATATAGATTAAGCCAAAACCGGTTTTGCTCAGTGGATAGAGCATGGGACTGCGGACTGAGAAGTCCCAGGTTCAATTCCAGTCAAGGACATGTACCTTGGTTGCGGGCACATCCCCAGTAGGGGTGTGCAATAGGCAGCTGATCAATGTTTCTCTCTCATCGATGTTTCTAACTCGCTATCCCTCTTCTTCTCCCTTCCTCTCTGTAAAAAATCAATAAAATATATTTTAAAATAAAATAAAATATAGATTAATTATGAAGAAAAGTACAATAAACTGTAATACGCAGTCTAATGAATCTCTTACACTTGTGACTGTCCCCCAGGTCAATGAATAAAACTTGTTAACGCCCACGGCAGCCAGCTTTCTCTCTTCTCCAAAACCATCATTTGAACTTTTATGATGAGACCCTCTCTCTGTTTCATTTTTATTTTACCACCTAAGCATACATTCCTGAACACTGCCATTTCCCCCGCTTTCAAATTTTACTTGAAGGGAAACATATTCTATGCATTCTTCTGTATCTGCTCGATTTTTCTCACTATTACATTTATAAGCTATATGTTATACTGTGTTTGTTCTTCATTGTACTAGTGTACTATATATATCTTTATATGAACGTGACATAATTTTTTTATAATTCTGCATTAGATACCACATGCTCATCACCTTGCCTTCTTTTTGAATGGTTTCCAGCTCAGGTGAGCACGGATTTTGACCTCTGACCTCATGTTTCTAGGGGAATCAGCCACCCTGTCTGGTGAGGATGTGGAAAGGGCTCAGGCAGGCCCTGATTGTGTAAGTGCTGGGTGTTTAAGGAAGAAGAAGGGGATGAACTCATGTGTCAGGGGCCAACTTGAAATCACCTGTTTATTGTCAGCGACATTAGTGTTTGCAACTATTGTGACTGACAGCTAAGTCCCACTCCAGCATCTCCCTTGTCACTCCCACCACCAGGAAGGCTATAGGCATCTTCCAATCCTCGAGCCAATAGTCCTTGGCAACATGGTCTACACATCCAGGTCTTCGTTTGGAACCATCTCGCAAGCATTTACTGTTTATGCTGAGCCTCTCTCCTTCATTCATCCCAATGGACTCTGGACCCCAGTTGTCCTTGCCTATTTGGAGCTGAGATCTGGACCGTTAGTTCAAGGAACAAAGTGTAAGGAGAACCCACAGAGCACCACTCACTGTGCTTTAGGATGAGCACATGGCAAGAGAAAGTTTTAAAGAATTTATCTCCCCTCAATGTTCACACTTTAGAAGTGAAGACTAAAAGTATAAAATAGAAACTGCGGATCCTGGGGATGTACATGACACACTCTATAACCCAAGAAGAGAGGGGTAACTTTCTGGGAAGGAGAGATGGATAAGCCAAGGAATTAAAATATATTGGGCCCAGCTAGCATGGCTCAGTGGTTGAGTATCGACCTATGAATGGTTATTCATTTCCAGGTAGGGGTACATGCCCAGGTTACAGGCTTAATCCCCAGTGTGGGGCATGGCAGGAGGGAGATGATGAATTATTCTCTCTCATCATTGATATTTCTCTGTCTCTCTCACCCTTCCACTCTGAAATCAATAAAAATATTTTTAAATGAATAAAATAAATTGGTTAATTAATTTCCTTCGGACAGAAAATCTAAAATGCTAATAAGTTTATATTCTGAGAGTTAGTTCTTAAACAACAGGTTCAATTTATTAGCTAGCTTTAGATAAGATTGTAAGAGAGCTCCAGAAAATATAGAAAAGAAGGAAGTAGAATGTAGGCACATAAAACCAGCATCATAGGTCAGGAGGGTACTCTTAGATAACTCTTGAGGGCTATTTGTTTCCATCAAACGTGGCTTACAATAAAAAGAAACATGATCTTATTATTTTTATTATTAGTATACTCTAATTTTTTGAACGGTTTTAGATTGGCAGAAAAGTTTGGAACAGAGACTTTATTTCCTATATATCCCCTCTCCCCATTGAGTCCCCTGTTTATTAACATCATAATTAGCATGGAACATTTGTTATAATTAATGAACCAATATTGATAC
>JAAGEH010001230.1:1415-31152 GCA_011751065.1 Lasiurus cinereus
CTTTTACCTCCTTAGTTAAGTTTATTCCTAGGTATCTTAATTTTTTTTGGTGCGATGGTAAATGGGATTGCTGTTTTAGTTTCTCTTTCTGTAAGTTCATTATTGGTATATATAAATGCCATAGATTTCATGGTGTTAATTTTGTTCCTGTCACATTGCTGAATTCATTTATCACGTCTAATGCTTTTTTGATGGAGTCTTTAGGGTTTTCTATGTACAGTATCATGTCATCTGCAAATGATAGTTTTCTTTCTTCTTTTCCTATTTGGATGCCTTTTATCTCTTTTCCTTGTCTGATAGCAATAGCTAATAATTCCAGCACTATATTAAATAGTAGTGGTGAGAGTGGGCATCCCTGTCTTGTTCCAGTTTTTAGGGGAAATGGCTTTAGTTTTTGTCCATTGAGTATGATGTTAGCTGTGGGTTTGTCATATATGTATTTTATTATGTTGAGCTATGATCCTTCTATTCCCACCTTGCTGAGAGTTTTTATTAAGAAAGGGTGTTGGATTTTTTTCAAATGCTTTTTCTCTCTCAATTGATATGACTATATGATTTTTTTAAATTAATTTTTTATACATATCTCCCTATTGTCCCCTTCCCTCCCAGGCATAACCCAACCCCCCAGTGTCTGTGTTCATTGGTTATGCTTATATGCATGCATACAAGTCCTTTGATTGATCTCTTATCTACATCACCTAACTTTAATCTTCCTGTTGTAATTTCACAATCTGTTTGAAGCTTTACTGCCTCTGTATCTATCCTTTTGTTCATCGGTTTATAATGTTCTTTATTATCCACAAATGAGTGAGATCATCTGATGCTTCTCCTTCATTGACTAGCTTATTTCACTAAGCATAAGGCTCTCCAGTTCCAACCAGATTGCTGCAAATGGTAAGAATTCCTTCTTTTTAATGGCACCATAGAATTTCATTGTGTAGATGTACCACAGTTTTGTGATCCACTCATCTGCTGACGGGCACCTAGGCTGTTTCCAAATTGTAGCTATTGTAAATTGTGCTGCTATGAACATAGGGGTGCATAAATCCTTTCTGATTGGTGTTTGTGATTTCTTAGGATAAATTTCTAAGAGTGGGATTACAGGATCAAATGGGAGATCCATTTTTAGTTTTTTGAGGAAACTCCATACTGTTCTCCACAGTGGCTGCACCAGTCTGCATTCCCACTGACAGTGCACAAGGGAGAGAATAGCTGCCTCCTACATGACCCCATAATGAGATGCAGCCCATTACCACAGCAGGTGCCCTCTAATAAGAACTGAGCCAGCAATCTTTCTGTGCATGGGACTACTCTCAACAATCTGAGCCACCCCAACTGGCTTTTATTTTTAACATCAAAATATGACATTATTAAGGGGAAAAGCAGGCTATGAGAGAATATACATAATCCTATCCTATTCATTTAAAAAGAAAATTTGAAAGAATACATAGGCCAACACATTGACAGTTGCTATCTTGTCTGTGGTCAGTACACATTGTGACATTAAAAAGCCACCAGTTACTGAATGTTTACTACAGGTGCCAGGCTCTGGATTCAATGCTTTATCTGCATTGTTATTTCATTTAATCATCTGTGCAACCTTACGTGCTTTCACCAACTAGTTAATGAGGAGGAAATCCAGACTCAGAGACTCAATGTAAATTGACTGATTGTAGAGTTAATAAAGGCAGGCTAGAAGTCAAACCCAGGTGACACTAACAGAGCACTGGCTTCTAATGTTAAGCTCTGCTGCCTCCTAGAGGGTAGAATAAGGGATGCATTCCCATTAGGACAGGGTAGATGTTATTGTATGTTATAAGCAGACCCAAAGCTCTAGTGGCTTAAAGAAGGTATCTTTCTTCTTCAGAGCACATGAACACCCTGGTTCTCCTGGAATCAGGATGAAGGAGCAGCCAGCATGTAGATTCCTGCTGGTGTTCTCAGAGATGGACATAGAGGACTGCCCATCTCACTTGTCCCAGACATTCCTGTTAGAAGTGAGTGTCTTTACTCCCACCTCATTTCATTGGTCAAAGCATATGACTGGCTGCAGCCAACATCAGAGTGTCAGTAGCAGCACCTACCCTACTTGATGTGCCCCCAAAAGGTAACCCCATGGATCCATCCACCCTTTTAGGCTGCTCTGGGATGAAGGAAATGGTGGGGATTAGTAGGAAATGACAGTGGAAGTCAGTCAGGATGGTTTGCTTTCTCTTCCTCCATTGAGACCATGATCCCGAGCTGCCCAAACCCAATATTCATTGGAGTGAACTTCAGAAACAGGACTTTGGTCAGAATTCAATGGCAGAAAACTCAGAACCCACTTCTGAGTGTGACCCTGGGTAAGTCCCTGATGCGAGGGCTCCGCACAGTATGTTGAGTGAAGAGCACATTTTAGGAGAGTTGCCTGGGAATGTTACTGACAGCAAGAATTCCAGCATCCATGTTCTCTTATATTAACAATATCACTACTCTGCCTTAAAAGCTGCACATTCCTCTTTCAGTTAAAATAATAAGTTTATTTAAACAATTTCAAACATTTTAACAAAGAAGATAAATACAGTGCAGAAACATGTATAAAATTGTTAACCATAAAATATTCCTCAGTACATGAAATTAAAACAAGAGCAATTTAATATTATCTGCATTTCTGTGATTACTGTTGAAAAGATTAACCTTTGTATGCCCTTGCAAGATAGCAAAAAATTTGGAATTTTTATGGACTGTGGGTTAGTGGTAAGCCAAAGGGAATGTCCATTATGGGTCACAGTTTTGCATATCTTAAATGTAAAACATTCACCTATAAAACAGGAAAATAAGTAAAACACATGTCTATATACAAAGCTGAATGCAAATATTCCCAGAAGAGTTATGTATAATATCCCAAACCTGAAAATGACAAAAAATATAAAACAATTAATAAAGTGGTTATTCACAGAATCCAGTTCTACTAAGCAATAAATAATAAACACTTTACACAAGCATTTGTATTAAATCTCAAAATGATTCTGTGATGGAAGAAAACAGTATTTCTTGAAAGTACACACAAAGAGTGCTTATAAAATTATGTACAGTATGAACTACTCTATTGTAAAGAAGGGGAAATACCTGAGTGTATGGAGGTCTAAGGAAGACAAAAAGAGAGATTAGGACAGGGTGGTAGGAAAATAGAGGGAGTGCAAAAGAAGGTATAGAGTTGTTGGTATGGAAAATAATACAATAATTAAAACTAATAAACAGCAATAATCTCTGCCCCTGCCAGTGTCCTCAGTTGATTGGGTCCATCCCATTCACTGGCACGTCTCTGGTTTGATTCCAAGTCAGTGAATATCCCCAAATGGATTTCCAAATGTGATGTGCAGGAGGCAGCAGATCTATGTTTACCTCTCTCTTCCAGTCTCTCTCTCTCCCTAAAAAGAATAAAATTATTTTCTAAAAGATTTCTTAAAAAGAGTAATCTCTGTGTTTTGCAAACATACAACTGTAAGCCTGTTGTTGCCCCATCTTGTGTAGGAGTTACAGATGGTTTATGTCACATCTGACAGTTTCTCAGCTTTATCTCTGTGTCAGAGCTCACCAAGTAGCACACATGAGACAGGTGCATTTTGTTGCATGTCAGTTCTCATTTGCTGGGGGAACAGCCTTGCCTCAGTGGCAGCAAATGTTGTCAAGTATGGAAGACTATTGCCATTGGAATCAACATGAATGCCGACTGTTGATTACAAAAGACACATCTTGAGTCTGATTATAGCATATCCTTCCTCTAACTTTGAGCTCGTGTCTGTTGAGCAACAACCTGGAGATCAACACCCTAAGGGGCCAGGGAAAATGCACAAAACCATGAGCTTATTTTGTCTGCTAGTGACGCCAGCTACAGGAAATAGTAATAGAGGTCCACAGAAAGTACTCAGAGTTCATACAAGCCACAACCAATGGAATATTTTGGATTCATGTCCAAAAGAGGCACTTGTTATCGAGTTTCACTGCAGTGTATGGCATTAAAATGACAACAGATGTTATGTCTCAAAATAATTTTAATTCAATGTGTTACAAAAAACAACACCAGCCTATGAAATCTCATACATCATGACATATGTCCTCTTTTGAGCATGTGGAGAGTAGTTCCCCTAAACATTGCTGACACATAATACATACAGTGAAGAGAATGTAATTCATATTGTTTACAGGAGGACAATAAATTCTGCCAGTTCAGGGAGACCATTAATCTCTACAATATAAAAGGTACCAGACAGCAAATTAGAACCACAAACTCATGCACACTTTCTCTCAAGGACTTGACCGGCAATAAAAAATCAGCCAATATTGAACAAAGAGTGACTTTCTGCCATGAAGCTGTGCCTTCCAAAGCAGAGAAAGTTTGAGATTAAACCATATTGTTCACCTATCCATGCTGACAGAACACAACTTTTCTTTCAATCATCCCAGGGAGAGAACAGAACCAACAAAATTAAAGATACAAAAGAAAAATCTCCCTTAAATAAGGATCATAAACCAGAGCAGAGGACAGCAAGAGTTTTGTGGGTTGATGAACTGGAACATGAAACACTTCATCACAGCATAATGTGAGACCCACTTTGTCCCTGAAAGAAGTAGCACTTCTTGGTGGAGGAAGTGTGCTCTGGAAAAAACCAGGGCCAGGTCAATTCTCCTGGACTCTGGATATTCATAATTTTCTCAAGCACAACCCCAGGGTATGCAGGGGTTGTGACGTATGCAGCCTATTCTGGTGAGGCAGATGGTAGAGGTGAAATATCTTCCAGACAAATTCTTCCAGTGACATCAATCAGGTTATAGTCCTCAGTAGATTAGCAAGGGGGATCCAGTTTCAGAAAGTGTCATTTATACATTAAATTTAGAAGGAATCTACCAGAATATATGTACTAAAAAAGGGGCTTGCATTCAGGTAAATGGGGGTAAAAGCTTCTCCTTCAGGGTTGTTGTTCTCAGTGATAAAGTAAAACATTCCTGCACATTTAAAGCTCTTCTGCAGTGTGTGCTCTCAAGTGTTGAATGAGGAAAGATTTGTAGCAAAAAGGTTTCCCACATTTAGTACTTTATGAGGCCCTTATCTAGTGTGAACTCTGTGTTGTTTAGTGAGGTTAGAGTTCTCATGGAAACACTTCCCACATTCATGACATTGATATGGCTTTTCTCCAGTGTGAACTCTGTGGTGGTTAAGAAGTTGATTTTTCTGCCTAAAAGTTTTCCCACATTCACTACACTTATTAGGTTTTTCTCCAGTGTGAACTCTGTGGTGCGTAATGAGGTAAGACTTTTGACAGAAGCACTTCCCACAATGACTACATTGATATAGATTTTCTCCAGTGTGAAATCTCTGGTAAATAAAGAGGTGACTTTTCTGCCTAAAAGTTTTCCTACATTCACTACACTCATAATGTTTTTCTCCAGTATGAACTTTGTGGTGTTTAATGGGGCAAGACCATGACTAAAACACTTCCCACAGTCACTACATTTGTATGGCTTTTCGCCAGTGTGAACTCTGTGGTGTCGAATGAGAGTAGAGCTACTGCTGAAGCATGTTCCGCATTCACTACACTGATAAGATTTTTCTCCAGTGTGAACTCTCTGGTAGATAAAGTGGTCATAATTGCACCTAAATTATTTTCCACATTCCCTGCATTTGTAAGGTTTTCCTCCAGTGTGAACTTTTGGTGTTTAGTGAAAGAAGTCCTTGGCTTGAAGGGCTTCTCACAATCAGTACACTGATAGGACTCTTTTCCTATATGAACTCTATTATGTCTATTGAGGTTAAAGATATATCTGAAAACTTTCCCACATAGATTACACTCATATTTCACTTCTCCAGAGGAGACGGCCTGATGTTGAACAAAGTTCTGGGTGTGGATGGCAGCTTTTCCACAATCATCCCATTGGTGATGCCTTTTTCTATTGATAAATTCCTCTGAAATCTCACTGCCACTCTGTGGCTCCTCAATGCTGAGAGGAGACTGGTGCTGGAGAAGCTCTGACATGGCTTGAAAGTCTTTCCCAAGCTCCTTACTGGTTGAAGGCAGCTCTGATAAGTAGAAGTTTAACGTGCTCAAAAAACGAGGCCCTATCCACAGCTTCTTTCCAGAGCTTCTCTCCACTGGCGTGCCTCTGTTGCTGATGAGGGTTTGCATTGATACAGAAGTCTCTCACACATGCCTTAGTGAAGAAGCCTTTCTGTTCAAAGTCTGCTGCCTGTGACTCAGTCAGGTGCAGAATATCTTTCAACACAGAGAAACACCTCCCAGAGAGATGAGTCTTCTGTTTTGCTGAAGTTGTCTTAGAAGCACTAACCTGTGACTCTCCTTCTGCAGATAAAGTCTGCTCAGAACAGGTCTCTGCAACATACTTTTAATGCCAATAACCTGTAAACCAAAAAAAAAATGGTAATGAAATGATAGTTGACTGTGATGTCAGGGAGAAGTCTCATTACAAAAGTGTGTTACACATAAAATGTTAGTTCCATGCAACTGTCTGACAGTAAAATATCTGAAGGAAATATTGATAAGATGCTGCTGTGAAGATCTGGGCCTCTGAAGATCACCATACAGGGAACACTTTCAACAAAATATGAAACAAACGTGATGAGCACCATATGGGACAGAACCTGGATCATCTGCTCCTGCATCTCCTAACAGTGTTTAACAGGGCTTGTCAGCTGGTGACATGGACCAGCTGTGCAGAAAGTTGGCTACATTTTATTCCACATAAAATTCAAGAAATGAGAAGCTTGTATCAGTATGTATTGAAGCACTTTTGTGAGCCTCATAACACAAATGCATGTCAATATTTGAAAATACTGCAGCCCTAACTGGTTTATCTCAGTGAATACAGCACTGGCCTGTGGACTGAAGGGCTCCAGGTTTGATGCTGGTCAAGGACATGTATTTTGGTTGTGGGCACATCCCCAGTAGGGGGTATGCAGTCAGCAGCTGATTGATGTTTCTACCTTTTCCATCCCTCTCACTTTCTCCCAGTAAAAAATTCAATAAAATATATTTTTAATAAAAGAAAAGAAAATTCTGCAGATAGAATAATTAAGAGGAACAGGTGATGGAAAAGGGCAAGAATGTGAAGATAGTCAGAAACCGGGAAGGCACAGATTAAAAGATAAGTCAGGGAAGAGTCAAGCATGGGAATGAAAAGGTAAAATTGAGTTTCTACCAATGGCACCTCAACCTAAACTTGTTGAACATGAGCACATTCTGGTATAATCCAAACACCACCCTTATTTCATACCTCACCCGAGTTGCAACTCAGGAGGGCCAGACAACACTTTATATTATCCTGCATGTTCACCCTATGAAAAAAACAGGGTTATTGTTGTACCTCCTACTGTATAAGAATATAGAACACCAACATTCTGAGTTTTACTGAAAGACAGCAGAGGTGAGTAGGCAGTACTGACCCAGAGAAATACAGCATACAATAGTATTCAGGGAACAGAATATTACACACAATGGAAGGGGGCCTTTCAAGAACCACCCATGGTTCATGCGAATAGTGACCCTAACCTGGAACAGTTCATCAAAAAGAGCCTTTAGCTGGAGGAATGGTGCAGAAGTGGAAACGATGGATGTGGACATACTCACTGACTCAGAAAGAAGAAGTGCAAGCCGGGCATATTAGGTTGTTTGTAACAATCCTGACCCAAGGTACTTCCTTAACCATCTGAAGCTATGTACGTGAGGGATATTCATGAATTCCTTCTCTCAGGTCTCTCCAAATTACTCAGCACTCTGAGCCACAGCACATTAGCCAGGACAATGGGACAAGCAATTAAAGCCCCTGTTCTTGCCGTGAGAGCCACATCTGGGGAAGAAAGAGAGGACATCACCTCAGGACACCAGGAGAGATGAGAATGTCTTACTTATAGATGAGACCAGTGCAAATACTTCTACCACCATCTTGCAGTACATAAGTCTCTGAGCCTCATCAAGAATCCCCCACTCCTCTCTGAGAAGGAGATGGCTACATCTTCAAAGTTCATATCCTGTCATAATGGGCACAGTTCAGGCTATGATGAGTTTCTCTCCTACAATTTTATGTCCATCATACTTTCCAACATCCACATCCATCTGCTTCCTCAACTCCTCACATCAGAAGAGATACCAGACCTTGGTCCCATCAAAGTCATTCTCTCCTGTTTCAGTTGATGCTGTGTGTTCTCCCAACAATAAGGGCAAATAATTTTTAGATGATACCTCTGCTCTGGAACACAATGTATATATCACACTCCTTTTTAATACACTGGGTGTCATGAACATAAGGTAGGGAGAGATGTTCTCCCTAAGGGGACTATGAGTGATTTGATGCTATTCTCTCCTGGAAATCACCTTGCTGTCCTCCGATTCAGAGAATCACTATATAATGGTATCATTATTCAACCTTTTGACCCCAATCTCAGGGTGCTGAAGCCATCACGTTGTACTACATTCTACACATAATTCTTTGAACCATACTTCTCACATAGCTGCATTCTCAGAGAGACACCATCAAAGGTAACACATATATGCCATAATGAGCACAGTTTATTTTCTAATCATCTGCTTTTACAAAATTCTAACCCACCAACTCTGTAATGTTATTCTCTTTTATGCTTTTCCCTTCACCACTTCAGTAGAGATTTTCAAGCCCAGATGACATTGATGTATGCAATCTCATTCCTATTGATCACTGTAACAACCCTCAACAACAAAAGGCAGGTGTGCACAGAAACTTCACTGAAGCTTTGGACCAGGAATGTACTACCAGAACACACCCTCTTTTTAGGAATGAATCTGACATTCACCATATCATACTTCCAGACATAACAAGAAATGGACTCAAACTCCATTTCCTCTTATGTCAATGTCAGGACCCTTTAACTATGAAGGCATATGTCTACTCCAATTGCACATCACTCTTTCTCACATACCCATCTCACACCTGCACTCCCACAGTCACAGCTCCCACGGTGATCTTCTTGACTTTCTACTCATTACTCAGCATGTGTTGTTTAGTGTCTGCTTGGAAAATTCAAATAAGACTAAGATATATGCCAAATCTGAGAGTCCACACTCATGGAACCAGCCTTGAGTTCTGCTATGGTGGCCTCCCTCCCTGATTGTGTTTTCCTTCAACCTCAATTACTGAGAACCACATCAGATCTCAGATATCCAGAAGCCACCTCCACTGGAGCTGCACCTGACCTCCATTCACCAGTCATAGCCTTCAGCACTCAAGTCCCATAACCTAAGGCCCTCTACCCATGCCCAGTGAGATGCCCACTCATGCCTCTCAGCAAATCAAACAGACTGATGAGAACCCCCAAGACTAAGGCTCAATTAAAATCCAGGTGTGCCTTTAACAGGTAAATATGCAGCAGCTGAAGTCTCACCTTGTTTGACTCACTCTTTTCTCTCCAATTAAAAAGAAGGAAAATGATCTACAACCCCACCCTGGTCCCTAAATCCCCAACAATATTTTAGAGAAGTTTTTTTTTTCTGAACTGCTCCTCAGAGTTCCAGATGCTCATGAACTGCTTCCTGAAATATCAGAAACCCTAACAGGTAAAATATAGAAATAGTGGTATCCCCAAATGACATTATACTTCCTAATGTGAATATCTTCATCTCAGCTGATGGTTCTTCTGTGCGTCCATCTGCCAAATGCAAACCTTCTCATCTTCCATGTGTCTTACCTCTCTCTCAACCTCCTTATTAGGTAACCTAAATGGCCACACATGAAACACCAGTCCGGAATCCAAAGCTTACATCGCCACCACAGCAACCATCACCGAGACTATCACAGCGGCTTCCATCTTAGTTTTTTTTCCTGTCCCTATCCAGTCTATATTATTCATCATGTTGCATCCATGAGGGTACAATGAGGCCTCAGACACATGACTTGTCCCTACTGCACCAAACCTCCCATTGTTCCCATATCCTGCAGAACACACATCCAAGATGTCACAAAGCTTCTCTAGACCTGATTCCTGCCCCATTGTTACCAGTTGTTAATTTTTAAAGAAAGACTCTGTGTGGTTCTTGAAAAGCTTAGTCTACACTCCAAGCCTTTAGCCATATAGGTCCCTGTGCCTGCAGAAACCTCTCACATCCCATTCCACTGCTTGCCAAAAACAGAAACCATTCATATGACACTAGACCTGGATGTAGAATTCTGGATTTGATGTCTTAACAAGGTCCCCAGATCCAAGTTGTAGAAGAGTGGTTATGCAGTCCTAGGTAACCACGATCTCAGAGGTGAGGCACTGAAATAATCTCTACAACCCAGTCTGCTAAGCAATTCACCATCTGCACAAAACTAAAAAAATAAAATAAAGGTCTTTTGAGAGCCTGGCATCCATCGCCAGGACCCATGGGCTCAGGCTGCTCAGGGGCCTGGGCCAGCTTCAGGGCTGGGTGATGCCTGCATGATCTCGGGGCTTTTACAGAAATTCTCCTTCCTTTCTCTCACTGCTCTCCTCTCGCTTCTAATCTCTTCTTCCTCTGAGCAGTTTTTAGAAAAGGTTAGAAGCCGAACTCACACTTTGTCCAACTTTGGTTCACAGCCATTGATGGCAGCAGCTTCCTGAAAATGAAGTAAAACTCCTTACACAAAAGTTTGCTTCATCTTCTTGATTGCCTCTAGGCATAAAAAAGGCCAATGTTTCCCCAATCATTTCTCCTCAGTCACAACACCACAGCCTTACAAGGTGGCTTTTCAGCCAGTCACTCTTTCCCACCCTGTTATACCATGTGGCACCGTCAAGCAACTCACTGTTCTGGAACTGAGACCTGGGCTGCAGGACAGGACAGGCACCTACACCTGAGGCTGCAGGATAAATGAAGTGAGGCCATTTGGACTCTGGAAGGAAAAAGTAGTTTGGGAGGCATGGGGGACTCAATCTCAGCCTGTTGTGACTCAGCCAGCCTCAGACACACACTGCACTGTGGGGACACTGCCTCTGAGGCCTCGGGACCAAGCACTGGTGCCTCTGATTCTGTGAACAAACTGCAAAAGTCAAATTCACCACCAAGAGAAACCCTGGAAGTCAAGCTCCATCCAATGAGCAAAGGGATAATGCGCCTCTTCTGGGCTTTCATTAGCTAAACCACACCATCCTTAGCACATGGCCCTTTGGGTAATGTAACAATCTAGCCTGGCATGGGGCACTAGGATCCCAGTCACTCATTGACCATTGAGAATATTGTTCTGGGGCGTCCAAGTGACACTGGGAACTGACAACTTTAGGTTTTGGGGCTGGGCACAGGTTTCTGGGGAGGGCTGTCTCCAAAACTAAACTCTTGTTTGCAAACATTATTTGAGATTTCGTGATTCTTAGAATGCTCCCTCGGGTGAAAAGTATTATTTCAATTATTTCTGAAGACTACAAATCTAAATGCATAAACATATGTAAATGCATTTTAATTGACTTTTACAGAGAGAAGAAGAGAATGGCTGCCTCCTACATGACCCCTAATGGTATGCAGCCCATAATCAAAGCAGGTGCACTCAAATAAGAATGGAGCTAGCAATCTCTTTGTGCCTGGGACTACACCCAACAAACTGAGACACTCCAGCCTGGATTTTTTTTAACATCAAAATATGACATTATTAAGAGAAAAATCAGGCTATGAGAAAACATATATAATCCTATCCTATCCTATTTGTTTAAAAAGAAAATTTGAAAGAATACATAGGCCAACACATTGACGGTTCCTACCTTATCTGGGGTCAGTATACATTGTGACATTAAGAAGCTAACAATTACTGAATGTTTACTACAAGTGCCAGGCCTTGAATTCAATGCTTTACCTGCATTATTATTTTATTTAATCATCTTTGCCACCTGAGGTAGTTTAACCATCTATTTAGTGGGGAGGAAATCCAGGCTCAGAGACTTGATGTAAATTGCCCGATTGTAGAGTTAATAAAAGCAGGGCTGAAAGTCAAACCCAGGTGTCTCTAACAACAGAGCGCTGGCTTCTAATGTTAGGCTATGCTGTCTCTTACAACATAGAATAGGGGATGCATTCCCATTAGAGGGGACTAGATCAGTGGTTCTCAACCTTCCTAAGGCTGAGACCCCTGTATACAGTTCCTCATGTGGTTGTGACCCCCAACCATTAAATTTCGCTACTGTTATGCATCGTGATGTAAATATCTGCATTTTCCGATGTTCTTAGGTGACCCCTGTGAAAGGGTCGTTTGACCCCCAAAGGGGTCACAACCCACAGGTTGAGAACCACTGGACTAGATGTTATTGTGGCTTATAAGCAGCACCAAAGCTTTAGTGGCTTAGAATAAAGAAGGTATATTTCTTGTTTATACCACATGAACACTCTGATTCTCCTGGAATCAGGATAAAGAAACAGCCAACATGTTGGTTCCTACTGGGAGTTATCAGAGATGGACAGAGAAGACTGCCCATCTAACGGATACCAGGCTCTCTGTTAGAGGTGACAGGCTTGACTCCCACCTTATTTCATTGGTCAAAGCATACCACAGGCTGCAGCCAACATTAGGGTGTCAGTAGCAGAACCTGACCTACTGGATGGGCCCCAGGAAGATGACCCCATGGTGCCAGCCTCCTTTGGGGCTGCTCATGGACAAAGGAGAGGAGTGGGGATTGGTAGGAAGTGACAGTGGAAGCCAGTCAGGATAGGTTGCTTTCTCCTCCTCCACTAAGATTTTGTCTAGGAGCTGCCCCCAAACCCAAGATTCATTGGAGTGAACTTTAGAAAAAGGACTTAGGTCAGATGTCATTGTCAGAAAACTCAAAACCAACTTCTGAGTGTGACCCTTGGTAAATTTCTGCTGCCTGGGCTTCCCCACTGTGGTGGATGTGAAGACCACATGTCAAGGGAGTTGACTGGGAAGGTTACTGGATCACAGGCATTCCAGCTGCCAAGTTCTTTTATATTAACAGCAGTCACTACCCTGCCCCCAAGCCTCTTTGTGACTTGCATTGCCCAGGTCCACATTCAGTACACTCAAAGGGCTGTTCTGTGGTATGAATTCTGTGGTGTCAAATGAGGATAGACTTTCATCTAAATAATTTCCCACAATCACTACATTAAAAAGGTTTTAGACCATAGTGAATTCTCCTGTGTTAGAAGTCACAGTTTCTCCTGAAGAACTGCCCACAATCAGTACACTCTTACTGTTTTTCTCCAGTATGAACACTTTTGTGGTTAAGGAGTTTATTATTTCTTTTAAAATATTTCCCACAATCAGCACACATATGGGGTTTTTCTCCAGTGTGAAAACTGTGCCCTTCAGTGAGATGAGAGCTTTGTCTGAGAGACTTTCCACAATCACTACACTCATATGTCTTTTCCCCAGTGTGAACTCTGTGGTATGAAATGAGGTCGGATCATTGTCCAAAGAATTTCCCAAAACCACTACCCTCATTGGGTTTTTCCCTAGTAAGAATTCTTCCAGGTAGAAGGAGGTTAAAGCTTTCTCTAAAAATTTTCCCACATTTATCACACTTATATTTCACTGCTCCAGAGCAGGCACCCTGATGCTGAACAACTTTATGGTTGTGAGTGCCAAATTTTTCATTTACAAGTATACTGAGGCCTTTCTCTTCCAAGATATTCCTGTGAAATCTCCCTGCCAAAGTGTGACTCCTCAGTGTTGAAAGAGGCCTGGTACTGGAGAAGGTTTGAGATGTCTGGGAAGTCTTCCCCAACCTCCCTATTGCATGAATGCAGCACTGATAAGTAGAAGCTGAACCTGGTCACAAATGAGGCCCTGTCCACAGCTTCTTTCCAGGGCTTCTCTCCACTGGCTTCACTCTGTTGCTGGTGAGGTTTTGCACTGAAACAGATGTTTCTCACATATGCATCACTACAGAAGCCTTTTTGCTCAAAGTCTGCTGCTTGTGACTCAGTCAGTTGCAGAATATCTTTGAACACTAAGAAACACTGCTTATACAGATGGGTCTCCTGTGTTGCTGGGCTGTCTTAGAATCCCTGACCTGTGACTTTCCTTGTGTAGATATGGTCTTCTCAGGGCTAGTCTGATGGTGACTGGGGAAAACTGTGCAGAAGGTTGGTTATGTCTTATTCCGGGTAAAACTCAATAAACCAGTAGCAGGGGTTGGAGTACTATTTCAGTATGTATGTGCACCTCATAACACATGTGTAAATCCATGTAGGAGAATATTTCAGAGGGAGCAATTCAGAGGGACAGTGAGGATGGTGTTAATGCCTCACAAGTGGTGCTGGAGGAAGAGATGAGACTAGAGTTCTGCTTAACTGGTACATACTGACAGATGACTGAGGGGAATGAAAAGGGAGTCTTGGAATAGATCCACCAAAGAATATATCTAAGTGGGCAAATGGGAGATATCACTAATACTATCAACAACAAAACATACAGATATTAAATTTTTTCTTAGATACTATTGACCAGATGGTTTTGCTCAGTGGTTGACCATCAACCTATGAACCAGGAAGTCATGATGCAGTTCATGGTAGGGCACATACATGAGTTGCAGGCTCAATTCCCAGGGAAAGGGGAGGAACAGGAAGAAGCCATTCAGTGATTCTCTCTCATCATTGATGTTTCTATCCCTCTCTTCCTATTCCCAGAAATCAATAAAAAATACTTTTTGAATGTATTATTTAAATGAATTGTATTGAGGACATGGGTTGGAATATGGCATCTCCCATGAAGGATAAGGATCTGGAAGCATCTTTATTAAGTTTTGAAAAACTTGATCATGCCTCACCAAATCTTTGGCCAGAACAATTACCATGTGTTGCTGAATTTGCAGCTTCTTTCAAAAGTCCTATTATTAACTTGCCACCCAAATGGATGGCTGAAATAGAACACAATGACTTCAACATGTTGGATGAACTGGGGAGCCTCACCACATCTAACTTGATGGAGAAGGTATGAGGCCTACAGAACCTGGCCTATCAGCTAGGGCTAGATTAGTGTTATTCACCTACTCTAGAGGTTGACATTTTCTTGATGCTCTACTGTGGTATTTCAACGTCTCAATCCTCTTTTCTACATTAATGGAGAGGATGACAGGGATGAAAAATAAGCAATAGTAACTGAGTAAGCCCCCAGGGCCAGTTATCCTGTTTTCATGCAAATATCTGCACCAATAAAGATGTTGGAAAGAAAAAATATTTGTCCTTGAACATGATTGTTTGTCACTTCTCTAGAGCATTGTTAATATTAGCATAGAAATAATGTGAACCTTCTTGGGCGATAACTAGACTGTGACTTTTGAAAGTCAAACCCTGCCCTTTGATTTGGTATATGATTATGTCTCACAACCATTTTGGTGTGCAGATTTGGGAATGCAATAATTTTTTAAAATAGGGGCCTCTTGGCTTGATTAGGGCAATTAATGTATAGAAATTCTCATGATGTAAATAGAAATATAAAAAATTTTAAATTATCTTACCGTATAAAGAATTCCATTTCTTGTTACTTTAAAAACTAAAAAAAAAAAAATGAGTTCTATTTAAATGAAACTTTAAGAAACGTTTAACACTTCAGGGTTGATAAAGGTTTTACTGTGTTATTATGAAAATTCTGGAACATATTTTTTTGCAATTGAATCAGTGTGTTGGAAATAAAATATAATGATGTGCTACTGAAATATCTTATCATGTGCATATTAACTGCTATATCTTTGGCAGTTTAAAACGGATCATGGGGAGCGTATTTATGCCAGGGGAATTGACAAATACTACAGACCTACACTTCACTTAATATATTAATAAATGCTGACTTAAATAAGAATGGATCTGAACTTTAACAATGCGTATTTAATGTATAAGTATATAGTATAATTTTGCCTCAGTGATACGTAGCAATAAAAATGAGTAAAACAATTTTCCTTCAGGATTCAAAACCGATGGTTCCATATGGCCAAGGAGTCACTTGAGTCACTAAGGAATGAGGTAAATTTAAGCAGGTGTCTAAAATGCTGCACAGACCTCCTTCAGTTAAAATAGTAAGTTTATTTAAACAATTTGAAAAATATTGTCAGCAGACATTTTAATAAAGCAGATAAATACAGTACAAAGAAATGTATAAAAATATTTACCATATAATATTCCTCTGTAGATGGAATTAAAACAAGAGCAATTTAACATTATATGCATTTCTGGGGTTACTATTAGAAAAGGTTAACCATTGTATGCCCTTGCAGGGTAGCAGGAAAATTTGGAATTTTTATATATTGTGAGTTAATGGTAAGACAAAGGGAATGATCATTTGGGGTCACAGTTCTGCATATCTTAAATGTAAAACATTCACCTACACTACAGTGTGATAAGTAAAACATATGTCTATATAGATAACTGAATGCAAATATTCCCAGAAGAGTTATGTATAATATCCCAAAGCTGGAAATAACAAAAAATATAGAATAATTAATAAAGTAGTTATTCATAGAACCGAGTATTACTCAGCAAAAAAAGAAATAACTCTTCATAAGCTTTTGTATTGCATATCAAAATGATTGTGTGGCATGGAGGAAACCAGTATTTGTTAAAATTTACACATCAAAAAGTACCTATAAAATTATGAACAGTATGAACTATTCTATTGTAAGAAATGGAAAATCCCTGAAAGCATGGAGGACCGAGAAAGGCAGAGAGAGATTAGAACATGGCAGTAAGAAAATATTGGTGTTCCAAAAGAAGTTATAAGGTTGTTGGTATAGAAAATAATGCAATAGTTAATAATAATAAACAGGAATAAACTCTGCCCCGGTCCATGTTCTTAGTTGGTTGGGTGTGATTCCATTTAGTGACAGGTCTCTGATTTGATTCCAGGTCAGTGAACATCCACAAATGGATTTCTGTTTATGGCTTGTAGGATACAACAGTCCTATCTTAACCTCTCTTTTCTAGTCTCTCTTTCTCCCAAAAAATGAATACAATTATTTTCTTAAAAAGAATCTCTATGTTTTGCAAAATTTACAACTGTGAGCCTCTTGTTACCCTACCCTGTGGAGGAGTTGCAGGTGGTTTATGTCACATGTGACAGTTTCACAGCTTTATCTCTAGGTCAGGGCTCACCAAATAGCACACATGAGACAGGTGCACTTTGTTGCATGTCAGTTCTCATTTGCTGGGAGGACCAGCCTTGCCTCAGTGGCAGCAAACCCTGTCAAGTTGGGAAGACTATTGCCATTGGAATCAACAGGTATGCTGACTGGTTACAAAAAACATATCCTGGGTCTGATTCCAGCATTATCCTTCCAATAGCTTTGAGGTCTTGCCTGTGGAGCAACAACCTTGAGATCCTAAGGCGCCAGAGAAATGCATAAAGCCATGAGATTATTTTTCCTCCTAGTGATGTCACCTACAGGAAATAGTGATGTAGGTCCTCAGAAAGTTCTCAAAAAGCATACTAGCCACCGGACATGAAATAATTAGGATTTATGTCCAAAACAGGCACTTTTTATCCAGTTTCATGACAGTGTCTGCCATGAATATAAAAACAGTAATTATCAAGAGGGAAATAATGGCGGCAGAGTAGACAGACAAGTCTGGAGCTTTGTCGCTGGGCAGAGGGAGAGAGAGCAGCTGAGAGTCGCACTGGGAGTTTTTGTTGCCAAGTTAAGAGTCAGCTAACCTCCAGGAGAAAGTGGGGATCTGCTGGACAGGGCTCTCCTGGCCAGGCAGCCCATTGCCATGGGGATTTTGTTTGCCAGAGCACCAGCACGAACACGGAGTCCACACCATCTTGCAGAGGGAGGTGGATGTCTGCAGTGGTCTGAAAGCTGCGGCTGAAGCACCCATCGAACAGCCAGGGACCCAGAACACCACTTTCCAATCGACACAGACATGCAGACTCAAGGCAATCCTCATGGCACACGGAAAGGTCAGATTTCGCCTGGGATAAGGTGAGGTCTCCTATCCAGCAGAACAGAGACGCACAAACTGTGGGAACCGGGCTGCGGGAAAGTGTCTCTGGAGAGGTTCGCGGATGTGGGGCAGGGCGTGATCCCTAAGTGTGGAGGTAAACTCTCAGAGCTGTTGACAAAGGGGAGCTCTGGAAAAACGACTCGTTTTGATCTGAGGCAGAGGGACAACCTGGGAGTTATTACAGTGTCCCAGCTGCAAAATCCCCACAAACTGGTATTGAGAACCACTGAGTAGCAGGATCTGAGCACAGCCTAGAGAGGTCCTGTGCTTAGTCTCAGAGGTCAATTCCGAAACACTACCACCCAGTGGATGACGCTCAAATTGACTCACGCATAACCGCAAAAGAATAAAGAAATTAAAACACAACTCAACTGTGGAACACAGGGAACTGCAATACTCTCCCACTTGGGAAAAAGAAGTGCCAATCAGAACAATAGTGGAAGAGAATGACCATTCTATTTCTTTTTCTTTTTTTTAAATTTTTAATTTTTTAATTTTATATTTTTTCATTTTTGCATATTTTAATTAAAAAACAATTTTTTTTCTTTCCTCCTCAATTGATTTCAACTTTTAAATTATTACATTTTTGTTTTCAACTAGTATTAGTACTAATATTATTTTACCATTTTGGAAAAAAAAACAAGTGTCATTTTGTTTTCCCTTTATTTTACTTTGGGATTAGAGTTCTACATGCTATTTTCATCTTTCCTTTAGCATAATTTTACTCTACCTTAACTCTACATTTATACCAACACTTTCCTCCTAACTTTCCCCATTTTATTGTCTTGTTTTCTCTTTCCCTTTTAATACTTTACATTCTCCCCATACTTTCTCTTTACCTGGTTAAAATTTCACCCCACTTATATATATAATTTCAAATCCCCTAGTCCAAGCCCATACAAACCACTCTCTTCTTGACTTCACTATCCAAAAAGTTGTTTTTCTCTATGACCTTTTGTTGCTCTTTGCCTGAACGGTTATTATATTGATTTTTTGTACTTTTTTGGTGAGATTGTTTTAGCTTATTCTACTTGTTTTATTTTGCTTTCTGTTTGCTTTGTTTTGGTTTGTTTTTTACCTCTCTGTTCCCTCGCCTCCCTCGATACCAGTTGTTATTTGTAGTTTATATTAATCTCCAGGTACTAGTTGCTGGCATTTGTTGGGATTAGTGACTGTTCTATTGATGTTTTCTCCTGACATCTATATTTTGTTCCCCTTTTCTCTCTTATCCTCTTTCTGTTCTCTCTTTTTTATCTTTCTCTTTTCTTCTTCTTCTTCTCCTTTTTATTTTTTTATTTTATTTTATTGTTTTTGTTCATTTAATTATTTATTTTTTTCTCCCTCTCCTAATTTGATTCTGGCATTTCTTTCTTTTCTTTTTTCTTCATTTTTCCCTTCTTCTTTCTCTACTTATCGCTAATTTGTCTTTCATTGGTGATCAACTTATTTGTGATTATTAACATCCTGAATACATTTCTACTCAGTGCCTGTGTGCTGTACCTGATCGTGTTGTAGTTTCTGCCTTTCAATCAATGTAGGAGAGAGAACTGCATAACCAGACACCTGGAGAAGAAAGACCATGGGCAGAAAAAGAAACAGCCCACATAAGACAGAAAGGCAGGTTTCACCAGAAAAGGAAGTAAACAAAATGGAAGCAGAAATAAGCCTGCAAGAGAAAGAGTTCAGAGAAATGATCATAAGAAGGATGTACAGAATGGAAGACAAAGTTGACAATGTAAGAGCCAGGAGGAAATGAAGAAGAAGCAAGAAGAAATTCAAAAGAAGCAAGAAGAAATGCAGAAGAACCTAGAAGAAATGCAGAGTAATCAAGAAGAAATGAAAAATGACATCACTGCTATAAAGAGCTCAATAGAAAGCATCAAAAGTAGACTAGAAGAAGCAGAGGACAACATCAGTGAGCTACAAGACATGGAAGGAAAAAATACCCACGTACAGCAGCTTCTAGAAAATAAAATTAAAAAGCAAGATTAGAGCCTAAGGGAAGTTACGGATAACACGAAACAAAACAACATCCACGTAATCAGAGTTCCAGAAAGAGTGGAAAATGAACAAGGATTAGAGAACATGTTTGAAGAAATAATGACAGAAAATTTCCCCAATATAGGAAAGAAAAACCCCACATAAATCCAAGAAGCTCACAGAGTCCCAAGCAAAATGAACCCCAACAAACCAACACCAAGGCACATTATAATTGAATTGGCAAACACCGACTACAAAGTAAGAATCTTAAAAGCAGCCAGAGAGAAACAGAAAGTTACCTACAAAGGAACGCCCATAAGATTAGCTACTGATTTCTCAACAGAAACTCATCAGGCCAGAACGCAATGGAATGAAATATACAAAGTCATACAAAGGAAGGCTCTGAATCCAAGAATACTGTACCCAGCAAGGCTTTCAATCAAAAGTGAAGGGGAAATCAGAAGCTTCACAGACAAAAAAGGACCAAACCAGCAATTTAGCAAATATTAAATGGTTTGCTGTAAAAGAAGAAATAGGAAGCAAAAAAGGAACTTGGTGGTAAAGACTAAAAATGGAAACAGATAGGCACCTATCAATAATAACTTTAAATGTAAACAGCTTAAATGTTCCAATCAAAAGACAAAGATGACCGATTGGATAAGAAAACATGATTCATATACCTGCTGTCTACAAGAAACCCACCTCAGAAAAAAAGATGCTTACAGATTGAAGGTAAAGGGATGGAAGATAATATTTTTGGCAAATGGAAAAAAAAGCTGAGGCTGCAATACTTATATCTGACAAATTAGATCTCAAAGTGAAGGACGTAACAAGATATAAAGAAGGCCACTTCATAATACTAAGGGGAACAATCAAGGAAGAAATAAAAACATCATGGCAATAAATGACAAGAAGAAATAACTCTGGTAAACATATAAACACCCAATATAGGAGCACCTAAATACATAAAAAATACTGCTGGAGAAAATTAAGGGAGAGTTTGAGAGCAATATAATCATAGTAGGAGACTTTAATACCCCACTGTCACCATTGGACAAATCCTCTAAACAAAAAATCAGTAAAGAAACATCAATCCTCAATGACTCACTAGACGAGATAGACTTAATTGACATCTTCAGAACATTTCACCCCAAAGCCACAGAATATACATTCTTCTCCAGTGCACATGGGTCATTTTCAAAGAGAGATCATATGTTGGGTCATAAGAAAAGTATCTTCAAATTCAAGAAGATAGAAATCATATCAAGCATTTTCTCAGACCACAGTGGCATAAAACTGGAAATCAACTATAATAAAAACAATAGAAAGAAATCAAACAAATGGAGACAAAACAGCATGCTATTAAACAACGACTGGGTAACAAGAGAGATCAAGGAAGAAATAAAAAACATCATGGCAACAAATGACAATGACAACACAACAATACAAAATTTATGGGACACAGTGAAAAATAGTCTTGAGAGGGAAATTTATAGCCCTACATGCCTACTGCAAAAAACAGGAAACAATGATTATAAATTTCCTAACATTACAACTCAAAGAGCTAGAAAGAGAGAAACAAGAAAAGCACAGTGTAAGCAGAAGGAAGGAAATTGTAAAGATTAGAGTGGAGATAAACAGCATGGAGACCAAAGAAACAATTCAAAAGATCAACTAAACCAAGAGCTGGTTCTTTGAAAGGATAAACAAGATTGATGGACCTCTAGTCAGGCTCACCAAGAAGCAAAGAAAGAAGACCCAAAGAAACCAAAACAACAGACCCCACCAAAATACAAAGGATTGTTAAAAAATACTAAGAACAACTCTATTCCAATACATTGGAGAACCTGCAAGAAATGGACATATTCCTAGAAAAATATAACCTTCCAAAACTCAATCAGGAAGAATCTAAACATCTCAATAGTCCAATTACTTTGGAAGAATTGAAGCAGTCATCAAAAAGCTTCCAGTAAATAAAAGCCCGGGACCAGATGGCTACACAGGACAGTTTTGCCATACATTCAAGGAAGAAATAAAACCTATCCTCCTCAGACTATTCAAAAACATTCAAGAAGAAGGAACACTTCCATACACCTTCTATGAAGTCAGCATCACCCTAATATGAAAACCAGATAAAGACAACACAAGGAAAGAGAATTATAGGCCAATATCTCTCATGAACATAGATACCAAAATCCTCAAAAAATTCTAGCAAATGGGATCCAGCAGTACATGAGAAAGATGATACACCAGAACCAAGTAGAATCCATCCCAGGAATGTAGGGATGGTACAATATCTGCAAATGAATGAATGTGATACATCACATAAACAAATTGAGAGATAAAAATCACATTGTCATATCAATTGATGAAAAAGCATTTGAGAATATCCAACACCCTTTCTTGATAAAAACTCTCAGCAAGTTTAGAATAGAAGGATTGTACCTCAACATCATTAAAGCCATATATGATAACCCAACAGCTAATATCATACTCAATGACAAACAGCTAAAACCATTTCCCCTAAGAACAGGAACAAGACAGGAATGCCCACTCTCACCTCTGCTGTTCGACATAGTACTAGAAGTATTAGCCATTGCAATGAAACAACAAGAAGAAATAAAAGGCATTCAATTTGGAAAAGAAGGAGTAAAACTGTCCTTATTTGCATATGACATGATACTGTACATAAAAAACCCGAAGGACTCCATCCAAAAACTAATCGACTTAATAAATGAATTTGGCAATGTAGCAGGATACAAAATTGATGCCAAGAAATCTGTGGCATTTCTATACACTAATAGTGAACTTACAGAGAGACTAAAAGAGCAATCCCGTTTACCTTCGCACCAACAAAGTTAAGATATCTAGGAATAAACCTAACTAAGGTAAAAGACCTATATGCAGAAAACCACAGGACACTGAAAAAAGAGATAGAGGAAGACGTGAAGAGATGGAAGAGCATGTCATGCTCATGAATTAAGAGAATCAACATCATTAAAATGTCCAAACTACACAAAGCAATCTATAGATTCAATGCACTCAGCATTAAAATACGATGTATTTCACAGACCTACAAAGAACTCTTTAAACATTCATCTGGAACAAAAAAAAGACCTCGAATAGCCAGAGCATTCCTGAGAAATAAGAATAAAGTAGGTGGAATCTCAATACCAGATTTCAAGCTATATTACAAAGCAACTGTTCTCAAAACAGCCTGGTACTGGAACAAGAACAGACATAAAGACCAATGGAATAGAATAGAGAATCCAGATATCCACCCAAACCACTATGCTCAATTAATATTTGACAAAGGAGACATGAACATACAATGGAGCCAAGATAGCCTCTTCTAGAAATGGTGTTGGGAAAATGTGAAAGATACTTGCAAAAAAAATGAAAGTGGACCACCAAGTTACACCAAAAAATAAACTCCAAATGGATACAGGACTTAAACATTAGACGGGAAACCATAAAAATACTAGAGGAATTCACCGGCAGCACAATCTCAGACATATGCCAAAACAACTTCTTCACTGATACTGCTCCAAGAGCAATAGAAGCTACAGAAAAAATAAACAAATGGCACTACATCAAAATATAAAGCTTTTTCACAGCAAAAGAAGCCATTAAAAAAAAAAACAAGAAAGACCACTGTATGGGAGAACATATTTGCAAATGTTATCAGTGATAAAGGTTTAATCTCGGACATCTACAGCCAACTTATACAACTTAATAAATGGAAGATAAATGATCTAATAAAAAATGGTCAATGGACCTAAATAGGAGCTTTTTGAAAGACGACAGAAGGAAAGGCATGAAACACATGAAAACATGCTCAAAGTCACTAATTATCCCACAGATGCAAATCAAAATGACAATGCAATATCATCTCACACCTGTCCAAAAGGCAATCATCAACAGAATCAACAAAGGACAAGTGTTGGTGAGGATGCAGAGAAAAAGGAACCCTTGTGCACTGTTGTTGGGAATGCAGACTGGTGCAGCCACTGTGGAGAACAGTATGAAGTTTATTCAAAAAATAAAAATGGAACTCCCATTTGACCCAGCAATTCCACTCTTAGGAATATATCCTAAGAAAGTAGAAACACCAATCACAAAGGATTTATGCACCCCTTTGTTCATGGCAGTAGATTTTACAATAGCTACAATTTGGAAAAAGGCTAGGTGCCTGACAGTAGATGAGTGGATCAGAAAACTATGGTACATCTACAAAATGGAATTCTCTGCAGCAATAAAAAAAGAAGAAATTCTTACCATTTGCAATAACCTGGATGGAACTAGAGAGCATTATGCTAAGTGAAATAAGCTAGTCAATGAAGGGGAAACACCACATGGTATCACTCATTTGTGGATAATAAAGAATATTATAAATTAATGAACAAAAGTATAGATACAGAGGAAGTAAAGCATTAAATAGATGGTCAAATTATAGAAGGAAGATGGCGTGGTGGGGTAGATAAGAGATAAACCAAAGAACTTGTATGCATGTATATAAGCATAACCAATGAAAACAAGACACTGGTGGGTTGGAGTATGCCTGTGAGAGGGGAGGCAATGGGAAGATATGTATATATGTAACACAACAAAAAAACAACAACACTGCAACAACCAGGAAATGAGTGAAAAATAACAGTAAATTGGACAGAATAGTTAGAGAACAAGTGTAAATTACTTTTGAATATCAGGATATAGTATAGAAAGGGTTTGGTACATTGAGGGATATCCTGGAAACAGAGCAAAAAGCACCTTTGACAAGTTTGGGGAACAATGGCATTTACTGAAAAGTAAAACTAAAGTATAAATTGTAGTAGGGAGATAAGTGTATAAGGGTCCTCAACTACAAAGAAGTGTGTAGGATGCTATTTGGATAAAGCTGAGAGGTCCCATCTAGGAACAGTATAGTTAGAGAACAAGGAAAAATTATTTCTCAATTTTCGGATATAGGACAGAAATGGTTTCCTACAATGCGGGAAATCCTGGAAATACAGCAATAAGCACATTGAGACTATTCTTACAACAACTGAACCCTGTGAGAAACAACCAGTAAGTGAGTGGAATAAGCAGGATATTAGGATAGAGAACTAGTACAAATGACTTATCATTGTTACGATACAGCATAACAAGTGTTCCTGCGATGTGGCAAATGGTTGAAATAGAGTAATAAGTACATTTAAGCCCTCTTTGAAAGCACTGGAATTAACTGAAAAATAACAATAAACTTTAAATGAAGTTGGGAGACAATTGTATATCAGTAGTCAACTTCCAAAAGAGTGTAGAAAGGTATTCGTATCATGTGGAGAATTGCCTTAAAAGATGAGGAGAGCCAATTAAAGGACACTGCAAGAACCAGGAAATGAATGGAAAATAACAGTACATTGTGGGAAACTTGTGCTTGACAGCCATTTTGTAGTATGCTCCAGCCATCTTAGCACTAACCTCCGGCTAGGTTTCTATTACCCCAAACTCTATCTCTTTCCCATAAGCCAGGTGTTTCACCTTAAGGGCTAGGAATTTTCGTTAAATTCCTCATTCCTCTTTCTTCCTATAAATATTCTGAACTCCTCCTGAATAAATGAGACTTGATCAGAACTTTGTCTTGTCTCCATTCCTTGTGTCTCTTGTCCCTTTCATCCCCACTCCCCATTTAGGGTCCTTGTTGACTTACCCCGCAGGTCGGGACACTACATTGGACAGAATAATTAGAGAACTAGTGTAAATTACTTCTCAACATCAGGATATAGTATAGAAAGGGTTTTGTACAATGGGGGTTATCCTGCAAATAAAGCAATAAGCACCATAGAACAGTTTGGAGAAAAATGGCATATATTGAACAGTAGAACTAAACTATGAATTGCAGTAGGGAGATAAGTATATAAGAGTTCTCCACTACAAAGGAATGTATAGGATGTGTTTGAATAATGCTGGGAGATCCCTAACATAAAGAGAATAGTGATAAAACAAATGAAAATTACCTCTCAGTTTCAGGATGTAGGACAGAAAGGGTTGTCTACAATGCAGAAAATCCTGGAAATAGAGCAATAAGCACATTGAGACTGTCCTTGAAACCACTCAACCCTACAAGAAACAAATAAAAAATGAGTGGAATAAGCCTGATATTAGGACACAGAACTAGTGGGAAAGATATGTCAGTATCAAGAAACAGCATAACAAGTGTTTCCTGCAATGTGGGATATCCTTGAAGTAGAGTAATATGCACATTTAAGCATTCTTTGAAAGCACGATAATTAACTGAAAACTATCAGTGAATTTTAAATGAATTTGGCAGACAATTGTGTATCAGTTCTCAACTTCCAAAAAAGTGTAGTAAGGTATTTCTATCATGTAGGGAAGACCCTTAGAAGATGAGGAGAGACAATTATAGGACATGGCAAGAAAAAAGAAATGAGTGGAAAATAAGAGTATATGGGACAGAATAGTTAGAAAACAAGTGTAAATTACTCCTCAACATCAGCATATATTATAAAAGGGATTTGTACAACATGGGACATCAATGAAATAGAGCAATAATCACCTTATAACAGTTATGGGAACAATGGTATTTCCTGAACACTAGAACTAAAGTATAAATTTTAATGGAGAGATAAGTGTAAAAGAGTTCTCAACTACAAAAAAAGGTTGTAGGACGCTCACTGAATAAAGCTATGAAGTCCCTTACATGAAAAGAACAGTTAGAGTAGAAGTGAAAATTACATCTCAATTTCAGTACATAGCTGAGAAAAAGGTTCGTACATTGCGGGAAATCAGGGAAATAGAATAACATATGAGACTGTTCTTGAAACAATTCAACCCTCTGAGAAACAACCAAGAAATGAGTGAAATAGGAAGGATATTAGGAGAGACAACTAGTGAAAAAGATCTGTCAGTGTCCAGACAGAAAAACAAGTGTTTCGTCCAATGCGGGAAATGCTTGAAATAGAGTGATAAGCACATTTAATCAACTTTAGAAGGCAATAGATATAACTGCAAGGTAACAGTGAACTTTAAATGTATTTGAGAGACAATTGTGTATCAGTTCTCAACTTCCCTGAGAGTGTAGAAAGATATTTGTATCATGTAGAGAAGTCCCTTTGAAGATGAGCAGAGCCTCTTATAAGACACACCAAGAAAAAGAAATGTGTGGAACATAAGACTAAATTGGACAGAAGAGTTACAGAACTAGTGTGAGTTTCTTCTAAACATTACGATATACTGCAGACTGGGTTTCCTACAATGCAGAATATACTGGAAAGAGAGCACTAAGCATCATAAAACAGGTTGGGGAACTATGCCATGTACACAAAACTAGATCTAAAGTGTAGTTTGTAATAGGGAGGTAGTGTATAGGCGTTTTCTACTACAAAGAATTGCGTAGGATGTTCTCTAAATACAGCGAAGTGGTCCCTTACATGAACAGCATAGGTAGAGAAGAACTGAGAATTCTCAGTTTCTGGATAGAGGACTGAATCATTTTCGAACAATACAGGAAATCCTTGAAATAGAGTAATAAGAACATTTAAGGCACTTTACAAGGCAGTAGATGTAACTGCAAGGTAACAGTGAACTTTAAATGTATTTGAGAGACAATTGTGTATCAGTTCTCAACTTCCCTGAGAGTGTAGAATGAGATTTGTATCATGTAGAGAAACTTTCCTTAGAAGTAGAGCAGAGCATCTTATAGGACGGAGGAAGAAACAAGAAATGGGTGAAAAATAAGACTAAATTGGACAGAAGAGTTACAGAAATAGGATGAATTTGTTCAAAACATCACGATATACTGCAGATTGGGTTTCCTACAATGCAGAATATACTGGAAAGAGAGCAATAACCATCATGAAACAGGTTGGGGAACAATGCCATGTACAGACAACTAGATGTAAAGTATAGTTTGTAATAGGGAGATAGTGTATAGGCGTTTTACACTACCAAGAATTGCGGAGGATGCTCTCTAAATAGAGCGAAGTGGTCCCTTACATGTACAGCATAGGTAGGGAAGAAGTGAGAATTATTTCTAAGTTTCAGGATAGAGGACTGAATCATTTTCGTACAATTCAGGAAATCCTTGAAATAGAGTAATAAACACGTTAAGTCTTGTCTCTAAACCACTCAAGACCCTGTGAGACACCACCATGAAGGAGTGGAATAAGCAGGATATTAGGATAGAGAACAACTAGAAAAGATCTTTCAGTGTCATGACACACCATTCCATGTGTTTCTTGCAATGTGCGATATGCTTGAAATTGTGTAACAAGTAGATTTAAGGCGAGTATGAAAGCAGTAGCAGGAACTCAAGTAACAGTGAACTTTAAATGTAATTGGAGTCAATTGTGTGTCAGTTCCCTACTTCCCACTGAATGTAAAAGATGTTTGTATCACGTAGAGAATTCCCTTAGAAGATGAGGAGAACCAATTATAGGACACTGCAAAACAAGAAATCAGAAGGAAATAAAACCAAATTGCAAGTGTGAATTCCTTCTAAACATCTTAATGTAATATAGAAAGGTTTTCCTATAATGCGGAATATCTTAGAAATACAGCAATTAGCACATTGCTACTCTCCTTGAAACACTCACCCCTGGGAGAAACAACCAAGAAATGCTTGGTATAAGCATGGTATTAGGAAAGAAGACTAGAGGAAAAGATCTTTCAGTGTCCAGAAACAGCAAAACAAGTGTTTCGTACAATGCGGGAAATGCTTGAAATAGAGTAATAAGCACATTTAAACCACTTTACAAGGCAGTAGATGTAACTGCAAGGTAACAGTGAACTTTAAATGTATTTGAGAGACAATTGTGTATCAGTTCTCAACTTCCCTGAGAGTGTAGAATGAGATTTGTATCATGTAGAGAAACTTTCCTTGGAAGTAGAGCAGAGCATCTTATAGGACGGAGGAAGAAACAAATGTGTGGAAAATAAGACTAAATTGGACATAAGAGTTACAGGACTAGTGTGAGTTTCTTCTAAACATAACGATATACTGCAGATTGGGTTTCCTACAATGCAGAATATACTGGAAAGAGAGCACTAAGCATCATAAAACACGTTGGGGAACTATGCCATGTACACAAAACTAGATCTAAAGTGTAGTTTGTAATAGGGAGATAGTGTATAGGCGTTTTCTACTACAAAGAATTGCGTAGGATGCTCTCTTAATACAGCGAAGTGGTTCCTTACATGAACAGCATAGGTAGAGAAGAACTGAGAATTCTGTTTCATGATAGAGGACTGAATCATTTTCGTACAACACAGGAAATCCTTGAAATAGAGTAATAAACATATTAAGACTGGTCTCTAAACCACTCAAGACCCTGTGAAACAACACCATAAAGGAGTGGAATAAGCAGGATATTAGGAAAGAGAACAACTAGAAAAGACCTTTCGGTGTCAAGAGACACCATTACAGCTGTTTCTTGCAATGAGGGATAAGCTAGAATTAGTGTAATAAGCAGATTTCAGGCCACTTTGAAAGCAGTAGCATTAACTGCAAAGTAACAGTGAACTTTAAATGTAATTGGAGTCAATTGTGTGTCAGGTCTCAACTACCCAGTGAATGTGAAAGGTTTTTGTATCATGTAGAGAATTCCCTTAGAAGAGGAGGAGAACCAATTATAGGATACTGCACGACACAAGAAATGAGGGGGAAATAAGAGCAAATTGCAAGGAATATATAGAGAACAAGTGTGCATTAATCTAAACATCTTGAGGTAATATAGAGACGTTTTCCTATAATGAAGAATATCCTAGAAATACAGCTATTAGCACATTGAGACTGCTCTTGAAAGACTCACCACTGGAAGAAACAACCAGGAAAT
>JAAGEH010001231.1:0-41737 GCA_011751065.1 Lasiurus cinereus
TCACAGCTATCCACTCACCCACCTCCTGGCTAATAGCAGAGTAGCTAATGGCCAACTCCTTACCGGCTCACTGGTCACCAGTGGACCCTGCACACATCTACATGAGAAGCATTCACACACAATTAGTGACCGAGATCCCACCTACTCACACAACTAACCATTAAGTCAGCCCCACCTACATATTGCTAGCCTGAGAGATAATCGCTGCCAGGCTGTCGTGGAACAAATAACTGCACACTGGCTAACTGATAAGCAACAAAGCCAGAGCAGCAGTCAGAGGATAAAGTCCAAACAACCACCCACACCATAATAGCCTCCACATACCCTCTCTCCTCCCCCTCCCTTCCTCTTCCTACCATCCATTCTCAATTTTCCTATGTTCTTTCCTTCTCCTGTCCCTCTCCTTCACCCCTTCCTCTCCCCCCTTCTCCTTTTCTCCAGTCTGGCTCCCTGACTTCCCATCTCCCACCCCTTCCCCTCTAAGTAAAAGATAACTAACCTGAAGGGGGCAAAAAAGCGTTAGCAAAAAGCAAAGCAACAAACACATAAACACAGGACCCCTGGCCCTGCACACATGTAAGAGAACAAACCATACGGCGAAGGCAAAGGTAGTCAACGGACGAGCACCAATAGCATCGCAGATGCCTTGCACATGTGACCTTTCACATATCAAGGAACTGTGTCAGCCAGCCTGAACAACCTAAGCACACAAGCAAACACAGAAACCAAAGGAACACGGCACAACAATGGCGGTCAGGCAAAAATGCAGGGAAGTCGAAAAAAAGAGAGTGGAGAGACGCATTGACACAAGGTGTCCTGCAGAGCACCACCAAAGAAAAGACAATTATTCCTTAGCCATAACAGGAAAAGGGCAAATGATTGCCAGATCAACATCGCACACACACAAATGCGTCATGAACAGGCCTGTGGGTGACAGCAGCAAACGTCCTGCAAGGAGGCAAACAGACAATGAATCACAATCCACACAGGGAAAGAAAGAGCATCCTGCAAAGCACTGAGGTGCACCTTCTGCTTTCTCAACTACACCGGGCACAGAAGAAAAACCACTCACATGCACCCGCATGCAACTGCACACAAGCATACCAGGCCATCACTGAGATGGGAAGCGAGCGCACACAATGCGACATCACTGGCCAAACAGGCAACCCACAACCACTTGCTGTTACCTTCCTCTGAACTGAGAACACATGCTGCAACGTACACCACAAGCATGGAAATCCATGCCACAGCATACATGACACACCCACTTGTGGGAAGCTTGCAGGGCCTTCCCTGCAGGGAGGCTTAAAGAAGGGCCTTGAAAAGGGTCTTTCACTAATTGTCTCCCTGTAAGCTGGGTCACTTGTGAACAGAGTGTCCTAAGTTTAGGGGGCAGGCAAGCTTACGTGGCTAAAAAACCATGAAACAGATTACATGTCCTTGAGGGAAAACTGAACATACAAGAAAGGCGCGCCAAGCACAGGATAAAAAGTAAACTGTTGCAAAGAATGATGAATGCTTGGCTATGTGCCCAGGTTCACGTCTGGCAGCCATCTCACACACAGTAACCTATAAAAACATTGCTGCTTCTTAACAAACTTGCCTTCGGCAGCATCCCTGTTGTTGGTCCTCCCGATCCCCGCTTTCTGCCTCTTCTTTTTCCAGTCGTCGCCTCTTACTTTCAGGGAACCCTGTCCATGTAGGAGCGGGTCTCCAACAGGTGGCACCCAGAACAGAGACCCGAAAACACTAGAGGGCCGTCCGGCACAAGATTGCGCACATTAAGTGACCACGTGAGTACGTGAGTCTTTGTGGTTGCCGGCATTGAAATTGAGTCACCCGGGAGTAAGAAATATGAGGCAAACTAATAGTTCTGAAATTCTCGTTCAACTGTTGCGCAGCTCTTTGTCAATGCGTGGTATTAATGTTGATTCTAAGCAACTTTCTAATTTTCTTGTATTTGTAAGACAGGTGTGCCCTTGGTTTCCAGAGTGAGGTAATATTAATATTATAACATGGAGGAAAGTAGGTTAAAGGATTCATGGTTATTTTTAAGCTCATAGACCAGAGGCCGTGTCTGTTGACGCTTCTGCTTTGTGGTCTCTTATAGAAGACTGCATAGTAACTGATACTGAGGCAGATAAGTACAGAAAAGTGGCTGCTTATGGGACACTTACTCACACCCGATCGGCAACAAACTTGTCTCTGCCCAATTGCCCCTTACCGCCTGTTCCCACATTAAGAGCTAGTATCCCTCCAAAGTATGAAGAGCCCACAGTGCTCTCTGCCCCTGAGAGGGTTTCCATGGAACAGGGAGTTCAGACAGATAATGCTGTCACTAAGGTCTGTCAAACACAGAGTTATAAAGAGTTTTTAAAAGCTCTTTAGGAGGTACCAGAAAGTAAACCTACGTTATATCCATCACTTACAAAGTTCAGAAAGGGAAATGAGCTTTCCCGTAATGATTGCGAAGACCTTGAGGAGCAAGCTGCTCATTATCGCGAGGGTGAGGAAGGAGTATTTGCTGACGCGAAATCCAATCAGCCAACTGCACAATCTAAAGGACCTGAAGATAGCGGTACGCCGCAAAATCTCCTGGTCCAGGCCCCAACGTGACGGCACCTGGGGTACCAGTTTGGTGTGCTCTGGTTTGACTAGTCTTTTTGTGTATTTTCTGTGTTATGTTTCACTAGTTTCCCTGTTCATATCTTACTTTTGACCGAGAAGAACTTTCGGTTGTGTGAGTTGTATGAGAAAGGCATGCATGAGAACCCGCGGCTGACTGGATGCGGATTACTAGGAGAAGTGTGTTTTGTTATGTTATGGATTGGTTTTGGAATTGGTATTTGTGTAACAGTTTATAGAATTAGGACAAGAAAAATGGGACAGGAAAACTCAAGGAAAGGTCATCTCAGTCCTTTTGAATGCATGATTAAAAATTTCTCTTAATTTTTAAAAGGAGGGGCAACAGATATGGGGTCTCTGTGGACGCCCTCACCCTTGTGAATTTGCTATATTAAATTTTAAAGTCCTAGGCATAAATTTTCAACATTTCAAAGAACACAGAACTTTTATCTCTGGCTTTCTTATCCCTTTTGGTGGTTGGAAACCTGCAGGATCAGGGCTCACAGCTCTGCAGGGCAGAGAGAGTCACAGACCCTGTCCCTGCCTGTGACATCATAATCCAACGTGAGCCATCTAAGGCTGAACTGGGGCCAGAGCCATTATTAAAATGTTGTCTCATCTTAGCATCTGTAACTGGATTAAAGATGTTTTCTTTCAGGTGGCCATCAAGGCTTCCAGTTCACCAGAAATCTCCCTACACACCCTTATCTTTCCAGGCTGACTAAGAGTCATTCTTCTCCACAGGTTGGATCTCAGGCTTTGAAAGGGGGCACTACTATAGCAGCCATCTGTAGTTTTCTTTGAAACTCCCACAATTTGTTTCTCCCTTCTGTATAAATTGTCTTCCTCTGACTCACAATAGGAAAGGGAGACAAGCAACTGGACTAGGGAACTGGAGGGAGGATATTGGCAGTTAATCAAGAAGAAGGGACAGTAGATCCTTAAACATGAAAGAGTGGGAAAAAATCTACGGGATTACTATTCTGCCCACGGGCCAGAGAAGGTCCCGGTGGACACCTTCTCCCTGTGGAATTTAATTGGAATTGCTTAGATCCAACACATGAGGGACATCGATGCTCTGAGGGTCTGGTACAGGAAAAAAGGTTGGAAGAGGAGAAAGACTTGAATCCTACTGCTCCACAGGAGACAGTAGACTTGATGCCGCCCCCTCCTCCAGAGAACCCACCCTAGCCACAGCCCTACTTTCTGTCAAAAATTTGTAGCTCTAGCCATCGCTCCAGTCAGACCTCATTATCCTGTTTTTTATAGTATACATTACATGGATGATATTTTGCTAACCCATTCTTCCCAGTATACCCTTACCAATGCTTATGGGGCTTTACAAAAATCTCTTAAACTATTTGGATTAGTGATAGCACATGATAAAGCACAAACCCATGAACCTTTTAATTATCTAGGTTTCTCCTTATACCCTAAGGAATGTAAACCTCCAAAGATTGCTATTCGAACCGAACATTTGAAAACTCTTAATGATTTTAAAAATTTGTTTGGAGATATTAATCTGCTATGTCCTTCCTTATGTATCACCACAGCCCAATTGCGTCGTCTTTGTGAAATTTTACAAGGGGATGGTGATCCTGCTTCACCTCGAAAGCTGACACCTCAAGGCTTTCAAGATCTTAAAATAGTTAATGAAGCTCTTTCACAAGCTCAGCTTTCTTATTGTGATTATTCTCAACCTTGGAAGGTAATCATCTTAGCTACTCCATGTACCCCTACTGGAGTATTGTATCAGCAAAGAATTTTGCATTCGATCCATGGTCACATGCTTCCTTCCCGTAGCTTAGATGCTCATCATATTATAGTTGTTCAAAGAAATCAGAGTGGCAGGAAATAAAATGTATTACATCTAGGGAAAGATCCTGATGAAATTGTAGTTCCTTACACAGCAGAACAAACTGAACGGTTAATGAAATGCACTAATGAGTTCCCTTTGGCCCTTGCTAATTGTATGGGTACAATAACTTACCATTTACCTAACAATAGGTTACGTCAATGTGCAAGTACTACTGCATTTATTTGTCCTAAGAACATTGTCAATCAGCCTATTTCTAATACACGAACTGTCTTTCCCGATGGATCTTCCAATAGAAAAGCTGCACTATCCACAGAGGATACTGATCAAGCAACATATAAATCTGCCAAACAATAGGGAGAACTATTTTCAGTTCTGCAATGTTTTCTTTTATATAATGAACCTTTAAACATTTATTCCGGTACTCAATATGTAGTTACTGCCTTACATCATTTGGAGTGTGTACCATTTATTGGTGCTGATAAGAATACTCTGCATTCATAGTTTTCACAGTTGCAACAATTAATACACAACCATTGAAGCCCGTATTTTATTGGACACCTTCAAGTTCATATGAATTTACCTGGACCTTCATCTTTGGGGAATTCTCATGCTGATTTCCTCAATAAAACAATTGATGCCGCTCTTATTTCTATAGAACAGGCACAAACTTCTCATCAGGTACATCATCAATCTTCTAGACCCCGGACACTGCAGTTTACAATTTCTCGTGAAGCTGCACGTGACATAGTGAAAATTTGCAGTCAATGTGCACAACTTTTGCCCGTTCCTCATTTTGAGGTAAATCCCAGAGGTTTGAGGACTAATGATTTATGGAAAACAGATATAAGGCATGTTTCTTCTTTTGGGAAAATGAAATATGTGCATGCTACTATTGACACCTTTTTTGGATCTTTATGGGCTACGTGTACAGCCTCTGAAAATGAAAATACAAGGGACCGCAATCATTTCTCTGCCACACACACACTGCATTGCAAACATATGGTCAGGCAAGGCAGAATTGAAAGAGTCTGACCACACAAGGAAAAGGAGAGGCAAGGACACAGACACACTGCAATGGGAAATGCCCAGCGTGCAGCACAAAGAGGCTCACCTCTATGGACACAGCAGCAAGCTAAGGACGTGAGGGTGGCAGGCAGATCGCAATCAATTGTACTTCAGGTGCCTTTGAGGAGGGAGAGCACAGACCCGTGGGAAAAGCCATGCAGGAGGCAGGTATGAAATACATCCCTGCCATCCATTTTCCAGCCTATCTCCTTGCCCCTTCCTGTCTGTAAATAATTAAACGGAAAACATGCCAAGGGAAAACATGTCGACCCAAAAGAAAATGAAATGCAAGCATGCATGCACACATGTGTGCATGCCTGGTGTTCTTCGACCCCCAAAGGTGCCAGGACCCACAGGTTGACAACCGCTGCCCTACAGCATCTGAAAGCAGAAAGGAACAGTGCCAGGATCAAAGAGCACGCATAGCAAAGAAAAGACACACAGAAAGGGAAACAGCGGGAACAGCAGCCTAGCACCTCATTGCACATTGCGCCATCAAAACAAACCGACAAACAATGCCCTGCCTCCCCAAAGGAAAGAGCAGGCAGCAGCACAGATCCATGGCACTCCGAATCATGTTCTCCGAAAACAACAGTGCAGATAGCATCAGAAGGAGCGCACTCCGAAGGAATCAGCTTTCAGGACACAGAGGAATCAATCCCGGCAATCAGGAACACAAATGAGCAAAAAGAACAACCCGAAAGAAGACAAAAAACACACGCAAAGCATAACTGCAAACAGGCACCACACCTAAACACCGCTACCAGAAAGCTTTTCCGAAATCGGGCGCCATCCCAACAATGGCCACACGATGGCAACAGAGGGACACAAATGAAATCCACGCATCAAAAATACAGAGACAGCAACTCCTAGAGTGGCCACAAGATGGCAGCACGTTACAAACAATGACATTCAGAAGCAAATGCAAAATTTTACCGAAGTACTTGCGAGGGAAGGGGCGCTTCACAGGTGGGAAACCAAAGGGAACTGACAAAGCCATCAATGCGTAGGAGCCCGGAAAGGCCCGACGACCGCTAACGCCAGACAATGACCTCTGGGATGTCTGTGGAACGCAACGAACACAACTCGCTACGAGAAAGCGAAGGACAAGCAGACACTCACTCACTCACTCACTCACTGCTCACCGCAGTGAAGGTAGGAACCGACGTAGGAAGTCACAGTGCGCACAGCACTGCCCCCCCCCGTATCCACTGTTCCACTTACCCCCACAACGGGAAACACCGGTGTGCGCTCAGGCAGAATGTGTGCTTTCAGGAGTGCAGGACAAATGCAAGGAACAAGGGTGCTCTTCTTTAGACGGTGGCTCCCAAAATCAGGTGAACGACAGATGGACCCCACATCACTGACCGCAAAAAACCATAAAGCAACCCACGGAGGCATCCAATGGCATGGAGCAAATTCAGAGGCTCAGCACAAAGGTCTCCCTCGACACCTGGCAAAGCAAAGAATAACACAAAGATGAACAATGTACAAGCTATCATGTCAATTGTAGAGTGCCCTTCCTCAAGAACTCTGAGAGCACCACAAAGGCCTTGGGGGGAATTGATAAATGCCATGCATATGGATCCCCTAGGCAAACAAGAGGCATGTCAAGCCTGCAGCACCCCTCCCTGCAAAAGAAGTGAAATCACACAGCCTCACTCACTCTTCAGCCAATTGCTGACCTGCACAACCGAACACACACCCCAGACACCAAACAACACGTCCTATAAATTCCACCTAGGCCAGCGTTGCATTTTTGCTGGAAGGACACACGAGAAGAGAAGAGTGCAGCGCTAACAGCCCTCTCTGCATTATAGCACTGCTCTGTAAGCAGCTGCCATGCACATGCACAAACAGCATTTGCAGTCAAGACTGGGACCTGAAGGAACATCACGCAAGACTCCACAGTCATCTCAATGTAACAGAGAAAGGAGGGGAAACATAGCAGCTCCCCCGGGAGCACTGTGTGCTCTGGGATTCGGTACTTAGGCCCTGTAAAGGGCCCATTGAGCTTTCACCGTGGCCTGAGCTGCATCCATTGCACCTGGGCAAGTTGCCACAACAGCATCTTCTCTTGGAACAAGCAGACACTCACTCACTCATGTGTCACCACAATGAAGGTGGGGACCCACACCAGAAAACACAATCCACACACCGCTGCCCTCCCTACATCCCCTATGCCACTCACCTCCACTCAAGGAGTCAGAGTGGGAAATGTTGGGGAACGCACGGCGCAAGCACCAGAAAGGGGCACTAGAGGGCACATCAAAGCTACTCAGGAGGGAAAAAATCAGGTGTCCGCAGCTTAATCAAGTTAAGTAGCAATTGTTAACTTCTACAAAGTCAAGACGGGAAAGAACCAGAGCTAAGAAATGGACTCCTGAAATCTGCAATCCTAGAACTGGAAGGGTCATACTTTCCCTGCTTGTCGACTAACTTGCTCCCTCCAGTGGAGTAATAACATCTTCACAAGCACCACAACCGCATCCCCGGGGACGCACAGGCTGTCCGAGAGGGAAATACACCAAGCGATGGAAGTGAATGCCTTGCTAAGCAGAGCACCCATGAGGCCTACCATGGCAGCTCCTCTGGGAGACATTCCAGCTGTATCAGACAGCTGAGCGGAAAAAAAATGCGTGGAACAGAAATTAAGTCCCACAGGAGAAGTGATAGCATCAGAGACCTCAACACTGAAGCTGCACATCGCAAAAACCATGCCACAATATTCCCTTAAAATAAGGACAGAATACCACACGGCCCTAAAAAAAAAAAAAAAAAAAAAAAACACCGCAGATTCTGATGATGATGACGATGATGACGATGATGATAAAAATAACAACAACATCGAAAATGCAAACACTAAAAGGTAATGAAGGGTTTTTAAGAGATCTTGGCCATAGTCAGCAAGACACAACAGGGCATGAGACAACTTTTGTTGAATGAATGGGCGAATGTGAAAGACATCGTGACCGTCACAGATAAAGTGCAGTGAATACGAACACTACCAATGCACTACGTGCATTGTTGTGAACACAAGGGACCTCTCTGGTCCACACACTGGCAAACGCGCTGCGATGGAAAAGGACAAAAGGAGGGAGCAAAGCTACGCCTAAATTCAGCTGCTGGACAGCGACAGCATCCAACTTATCAGCACCGAGGAAGTGGAGAGGTTCCAGAGGTTCGCTGCCCACCTGCACAGCAAAAGCACACTGAGCTGTTACAGACTGTTCTGCTCCAGCTACTCAGATCCGAGGATAGCATGGGAAACAGCACCGAAGAGGAGAGGAGACTATAGCACCCACAATGCTCTTCATATGAAAATCACAGGGCAGCAAGGAGGGGGATAATGTGCTGCAATGCAATCGCTTGCATGGAACATGACAAGGAACCATGGCAACAGCATGCATGGGAGTAATAAAGTGGGGCTGCAAGCAATTGTGGCACTGCTGCCTGCACATAACAGGCAAGTGGCCATAAAAAAGCAATGTGCAAACATGAAATGGGAACTGTGAAACAGTATCAGCTGAAAGGACATACAACCCTTGGAGAAGGTGCTCAGAACTTGCTTCCTACTTCACAGCTCACAACAAAGAATGCCTTCGATGACAGACAGGGATGGGACCGAGTTAATGATGGCTGAGCCAGACATCACGGGACAGACTGGCAATGTGGCCACACAATGGGCTCAGATAGCCCTGGTGCTGCACACAGGCAACAGAGCAAGCAATAGGGCAGAAGCAAAAACAGTCATCACAGGAACACCTAAAGCATCAGTGATACCTTGCATGCGTGACTTCTGAACAGCAAGGAAGTTGCCCAGCCAGTATGAGAAACTTAAGCGTCCAACCATGCATGCAAACCACATGAGCACCGCACAGCACTCATGAGCAAAGAGAAATGGAAGTAAAAAGCAAGGTAAAGAAGCAATGCAATCAAATATGGTGACACAAAGAGCAGCACCAATGCTTAGGAAAAATATCCGGAACCAAGGCTGCCATGCCACAGTACGTGAAAAGGATTGCCAGAGGTAACCTAATGTGTAATACAGCTAAATATGACTGTCAACAGCTAGCACAATGGCAAGCAAACATGAACATCTTGCAGGAACTGAACATAGGTGAGCAAATCTCTCAAGAGGAGGCAAATACACAGCAGTTGAAAGCCCATAGAGAGAAATTGAGCCCATCCATCACTACACAACAAGTGCATCCTCAGCTGTCTCAACCTTACCTGCTGCAAAGGAAAAACCTCTCATGTCCACCACCATGCTACTGCAAGCAAAGATACAATGCCCTGACATAAACGGGAGGACATCATTGACACTGACACATAACTTGGCAGGAAGACAGAGCTAAAGCAATGGTGACATCCTCTGAAGAGAAAAGGTGCAATGCAAGCGACGCCGCATGCAGGAAAATCCATGCCACAACCATAAAAACACACCTACAGCGAAGACCTCAGTAAAGACCTGGGGAAGTGCGAAGCCTAACCCAACAGGGAAAAAGTCAGCGAGAACAAATGCTAAAACAATGGCCGACAATGCACCTAAAAGAAAGAGCACCGGACACAAAGGAAAGGCCTGCATACACGTCAAATGGGACCCTCAGCAATTCTCTTCCAAGCAACAGCACACTTGTCCTCACAAAGCCACACCATCCACGGGGTAGCTAACGCCCACCCTGATGGAGCACTCATTGAAAGTGACCGCAATACAGGGCAGGAATCCAAGTTGAGAACATGCAACAGGGGGACATCAAGGAAAAACACACACAGGAACAAACTCTGCCGCAAACACACGCCAAGCGGAAACCAGACATTTCCCAGCAAATAGCAATCGAAAACACATAAGAGCGGAGCAACAAACACTGACAGGAAATGCTAGGCCACAGGAAATGTGGAGGCATGCTCAAGAGCATGAAAGCATCAGGGGGAAAAAGTTCAGAAAGGCAAAAAAAGTGAACCACAATAATGTCTCAGGGCCACTCACAACCGTGAAAACAGGAGGACACCAAAGACGGAGTGGAAACAGTCACACAAGGGAAGGAAAACAAGGATTGAGGACACAGACCGACTAGAATGGGAAATGCCCTGCGTGCTGCCTTAAGAGGCCAACCTCAGTAGAGACAGACACAGCCAAAAGACTGAAGCATGACAGGTGAGTGCGGATCATGTGCACTGCATGTACCTTGGGGGAAGGAAAGCACATACCCACGTGAAGAGTTGTTTAGGAGGCAGGCATGAAGTGCACCGCTACCATCCATTTTCCACCTCTCTCCCTGCCCCTTCCTGCCTGTGAAGAAGTAAAGAGAAAACAAGCCAGCAAGAAGGGAAACAAAATGTTGCATGCATGCAGTCATGCATACACCCTTGAACAACTGAAAGGTAAAAGGAGCACCAGCGGGATCTAAGAGCACACAACACAAGGAAAAGGAACAGAGAAAGGGAAACGGGGAACAGCACTCTCGCACCTCGGTGCACATTGAGGTATCAAAGCGAAACGGCAGACGATGCATTACCACCCCCAAAGGAAAGATAAGACGACAGCACAGATTCATGGAGCATCAAATGAACTTCTCAAAAAACAACAGTTCGCATGACACACAAATTCCCGAACCGCTAAGAAATCGTCTTTGAGGACAAAGAAGAATCAATCCCGGCAGTCAGAAACCGAGTTGACGAAAAAGAAAGACCAGATGGAAGGCAGGAAACATACACAGAGCAAAACAACTACCAGAAAACACTTCTAAACACCGCTCCCAAAAGTTTTTCTGAAATCGGCCAGTATACCAACAATGGCCACAAGATGGCAGCAGAGAATCAAAAAGGAACTACACTTCACCAAAAAGGTAAAGAACAGCAATTCCGGAAATGGACACAAGATGGCAGCAGAAGATAACAAATGAAATCCACGCTTCAAAAAAGCACTGAGACAGCAACTCCTAAAGTGGCCACAAGACGGCAGCAGAGGATAAGCAATGGCAATCAGGAGCAGAGGCAAAATCACACTGAAGATTTTCCGAGGGAAGGTGCACTTTACAGGCGGGAAACCTAAAGCAATTGACAAAGCCAGCAATGCAGAGGAATCCAGAAAGGGCCGATGGCAAAAAATGCCTGACAATGAGGTCTGGGATTGCTGCGGAACTCAACACACCCATCACTCACAACGAGAAAACGAAGGACAACCAGACACTCACTCAATAGTCACCACCGTGAATGTGGGGAACCACATACAAAGTCACAGCCCACACAGCACTACCCTCCCCGCAACCCCCGTGCCACTCACCCCCACTCCGAGAAACGCTGAGTCTGTGCTCGTGCTCAGACGCAGCGTGTGCTTTCAGGAGTCCAGGAAAAATGCCACCAACAACTGCGTGCTTCTTCGAACGCTGGTCCCCGAAGTCAGGCGGAGGACAGGTGGACCCCACATCACTGCCCGGAGGAAACCATGAAGCAACCCACGGAGGCATGCGATCACACGGAGCACATTCCGAGGCTCAGCACAAGGGTCTCCCTTGACACCTGGCAAAACAAATTCCAAGACAAAGATGAGCAATGTACAAGCTATCGTGGCCAGTGTGGAGTGTCCTTCATCAATAAGTCTGACAGCACCACAAAGATTATACGGACAATCGCTAAATGTCATGGCTATGGAGCCCATAGGCAAACATGAAAGAGATCAAGCATACACCACCCTCCCTGCAAAGGAAGTGAATACACATAATCACACCCACCCACTCTTCAACCAATGGCAGGCCTGCACAACCACAGACACACCCCACTCGCTGAACAAGACTTCCTATTAATTCCAACTAAGCAAGGGAAGCATTTTCCCTGGAAAGACAACCTCAAAGAGGGGAGGTTGGCGCAAACTACCCTGTATGCGTGCCACCTATCCTCTCTAAGGAGCTGCCATGCACATGCACAAACACCAGTTGGAATCAAGACTGGGACCGGAAGAAACAGCAGATAAGACTCCACAGTCATCTCAGCGAAGCAGACAAAGGGGGTAAACATGACAGCTCCCCCTGGAGCACCCTGTAGACTGGTACTCGGAACTGGGGTTTAGTAAAGGACTCATGGCAGTTAGCATTGTGCCTACGCAGCATCCAGTAAACCTAGATGAGTTGCCCATTGCTGGCACAACAGCTCCTTTCTCTTGGGAGAGAAGCGAACTTCCCTCACGTCACTCAGGCGGAGTGTGAAATGGTCGGGCATGCAGGGCGCAAGCACCACAAACAGGCAGTAGAAGGCAACACAAAAGAATGATCTGTGATAGCAATAAGTGCACCGGCTTCCTGAGAGGGAAACCTGCCACACAATGTAAGTGAATGGCCTGCCAAGCAGAGCACCCATAAGACCTAGCATGCCAGCTCCAGAACACATCATGGCTGTTTAACACAGCGGAGTGACAAAAGGATATGTAGAACATGAATGTGGTCCCACATGAGGGGCTACAGCCTCAGGGACCTCAACCGGAACCATCACATGACGAAAAGCATGCCACGCCATCCCCTTCAAAGGACAGCCTCCCACATGCTCCTCAAAAAAGCACTAATACGGTGATGATGATAAAAATAATTCGCAGACTGCAAGCATGAAAGTGCTATGAAATGTATTTTAGCGATCTTGGTCATGGCAACAAAGAAACAAGGAAGCTACGCGGCGGGAGGTAACTGGTTTTAAATTGGTGAATTTGAAAAGCATCATGAGAGGAAGCCAAGCGATGCCATGATTCAGCTGCTGGACAGCGCCAGCATCCAAGAGATCAGGGCTGCGAATCACCCTCAGGGAAAACACCAGTTCACATAGCATAGAAATTACAGCACAGCGAAGAAATCGTCTTTCAGGAATCAATCCCGGCGATCAGGATAAGAGATCACGAAAAGGAATGACCCGATAAAATGCACAAAGCTAACACAGAACACCACAAACAGAAATCACGGCTAAACACCGCTCACAAAAACTTTGGATGTAACTGACTGCTATTCCAACAATTTCCGCACGATGGCAGCAGAGAATCACAAAGGAACAATACTGGCCCAGAAAGCCCAGCGACAGCAATTCCGACAATGGCCACAAGATGACAGCAAAGGATAACAAAAGAAAATCACGAGCAGAAAAGCCGAAAAAGACAACAGACTCTATGAGGGAAAACACGCCTCACAGGCAGGCAACTGAGAACTATGGGTGAAAGAGGCACCACAACGATCCGGAAGGGCCCATGGCTTTACTGCAGACACATAACAATAAGGCTGCCACGAAAAAAAAGGTCCCTCATGGAATGGGAAGAGAGAAAGACAACCAGCGGAAAGAACATACACCAGTTTGAGAGAGCGCTCAGCAACAGGTTGCTGCTTCCCAGCTCAACAGGAGCTATATCTCAAAACAGGAAGGAATGTGATGGAATGCATTAGGGCTGACCCAGAAACCAGGAGAAAAAATACCAGGGTCAGCACACAAAGGACTCGGTCATGACAGAACTTTCATGCCTGCCACACTTCCTTAACCCAACACCACAAGACCTCCCTAAACTCAGGGACAGTTGCAGAGCCTGAAGGCTACCAGACATCACCAAAGGAACCATGATGACTTCCACCATGGGCCCCTGTGCTCATAAGCGATGGATAAAGATGGAATGGAAGCATGGACCCAAACCTACCAAGCTCCACAACAGGCTTCTGTGGACTTTCACCTCATCACTTTAAGACACGCGACACTTCCTCACTGGAAAAACGGTGGGTGGAAAATGCTTCCAGCAGCCAACTCAGGCTTTCACAGCCTACTGCCAACACAAGCATGACAGCAATATGGCATTGTTGCATCCATGACCACACATTGCACTTCACAAAACACACTACCAGCAGGTTCACACACCAAATAAATTCCACATCAGCATGGAATGCCCAAGGGAAGACACACCATAGACAGACCACATGTGGAGGGCTCACAAATCAGAGGCAGCAGTGGGAACTCAAGACATGGGAAGTGTGTGTTGGGGGCATCGAGGTGCAAAAGTTGAAGAGGATGATATGCAATTACCATAGAAAACTTTGCTTGCGGCAGCACAGGAAGCAGACGCCAGAGAAGATCCAGCATCTTTGCTTCTAAAGGCAGGAAAAAGGTCTATCGGCCACTCATCTCAGTTGCAGGGAAGGGGCAGAGCAGTGCACTGCCTTGGTTGCGGGGAACAGGGAACTGGGGAGGGACATAGCGGCACACCGTCAGGCATGACACAGCTAACAACGCACAACACCAGCAACAACTACCTGAAAAACCTGCGGCTGACTGGCCAACTATCTACTGGATCTTCATCGCACTGTCACCATGACCCTACATCCACCTAGGATGAAAGAAAGGAAACAATAAACCTGTACTGAGCCGTCACCATGACCCTACATCCAGCTAGGATAAAAGAAAGGAAACATTAAAACTGGACTGAGCTGTGAAGACACAAAAACACACTTAGAATATGAAAGGGAGAGAAGAGACTAATTGAGGTATTAGGTGAGACATCACAAAACTACAAGATGGCTCCCAAGTGGATGACGGCGGGAGGGGGGGGCGGTGCCAGAGGGAAGAGAACACAAAGGACCTAGGAAGACAAAGGACACAAAATAACCTCATACCTTGCCAATGTGAACAACCACACAGTTCTCTCATCCGTTCAATACATCATAGCCAAAGGCCACACAACAAGCAATGACAGAGGAAACCCAGGGACACCATCAGGGGTTGTTTCCACAAGATTGAGAAATGGAAGAGCATGGGAACACCAAAGCTCCCCATGGACAAAAACATGCATTGTAGACCAGCACCCATGTTGCAAGTCAAACACACGCCTACCACAGGAGACCCCATGGATACAACAAGCCAGTACTGGCCACAAACTGCACCACCACGTTATTACAGGGCTGAGGTGGAACACAGAAGATGCTGCCACACAGTAAGGAAAGTGCACTTTTCGGGCAGCCTAGACATACTGTAAGCCATCCTCCATTAATGCCATATCAACAGCGAGCCAGAAAAGCGCACAACTACCTGGACGCCGACTAGCAGGAAGAACGTATTCCAAAGACTCAGAACACTGTGGGTTGCCGGTCCTGGGAAAAAACAAAAAGGGAACCATCCTTTGATAAACACAAAATAAAAACTACACTAACTTGAACACTATATGCCGGCAGCTAGCCAGGAACAGGAAAATTTGGAAAACTTGCCCCAAAGGCACATGCTAGCCACGCACTCAGGAGCCAGGCATGCTTGCCACTCATTGCAACTGCACAGAAAGGGTCACACCATTGAAGAGTTCAGGGGCACTGGGAGGTGAGTATACTGGGACACAACAGCACAATAACACATAATTGCGGCTGACACAAAAACTACACACGTACGACCTTCCCAACGAAATGCCGCACTCCGTGCCACACCACAACCTATCACTGCTGCAAGGAACAACGAACATGCGGGGCAACAAACGGCAAAGAGAAGGGGGGATGAGGAGACAGCACTTTCAAACTCCATCCCACATTGCGGCAACAAACTTAACAGCACCCCTTCCACCGCTCACACAACGAAGCGTAATGCCAAGAAAACCAGCAAAATACAGCAGAGACCCCTAGGACCGAAACAGCACACCGAGAAACAGCTCACACCTACTCAATAGGAATGAATGTGGAAAGAATCGCTCTGCCTTTCAGGGCACAGACAACCAAATACTAGAAGGCTAAAATCAACGGCTGGAAAACACGGATCCGGTGGAAGACATGGAACACACACAGACAGGAAACTGCAATAGAGAAGCACACACATGCACTACCGCGAAAAAGCATCAATGAAATAGGCTGCTAAACCAACACTGACCACAAGATGGCAGCAGAGGATAACAAAACAAACGAATGCGCCGAAAGAGCAAAAAGACAATCTCCAAAGAAGCCACAAGATGGCAGCAAAGGATAAGAAATGGAATGAAGGCGCCGCAAGGGGAGACGAGAGCGTCAGAGAAGGCGCGCCTTGGAAAGGCGGGAAACTTCAAGAAAGCAACACACCACCTCTTCAGCCCAGGAGCCCAGGCCGCGCACACCTCCAAATGGCCTCTGGGAAACTGGCGGAGCGCAACGAAAAGCGGAAAAACGAGTGACACTCAGACAAGCCTCTCCCTTTGGTAAAGCCAGTAAACTGGGAAACGCACAGGACCAATCGCAGCCTCCACTCCGCTGCCCTCCCCTCCACAGCCCGCGCCACAGTCACCTCCTCACCGAGAACCGCGGTGGCTGTGCTCAGATGCTGAGCGCGCTCCCGCAAGCTTGGGAAAGGCGAACGAAGGCTCCTCTGGCTCTCAAGCTGACCCCAAAAGCCAGCCACACAACTGGCAGACAACACATCACCACCGTAAGCAAACCTTAAAACCAGCCACAGTGGGATCCAATAGAGCAAAACACATGCCAACACTCAACACAATGGGCCCCATCCTCACTTGAAAACACAAAGCCGAAGGCTAAGGCGAGCCATTGGGCTCAGCACAGAGATTCCCCCGCAATCAATGGGCAACAGGAAGACCCAGCCTAAGGCGATCAATCCGGCTGAAAACAATGAGGCCGCTTCTGGCTCAACGTCACCAAACTCAGGGGCAGGGATAACACTTCTGCAAACACAATGGCCACCCCCATTACAGTGCAACAGAGAGCCCAAGGCGAATCTCAGCAATTGTGCTCTGGGAGCTGAAGCCAGCTACTGGCAAGCTGGGCCTACCCTCCTTCCCGAACCCGGAGGACACAACAAAGAGCTCGAAGCTCGGTCTTTGTCAGGGCCATTGACTTGCCATCGAGTTAATGGCCCAACATCAATCATGCCCAGGGGGCAGAACCCCTCCCCGCCACACAAGCAAATGCCCATCATCTCACCCCTGAACCAATCGCTGCCCTTCCACACGTAACAGACAACCCAAGCCCCAACTTCGGCATCCAATGAGTTCTCAGGGATCCAGTGACGCACTGTGCCTCGGAGGAGAGCTTAAAAGAGCGGAGCAAGGCCAGAAACACCCTTTCTCTCCTGGGACACAGCTGCAGCAATGAGCTTCCCTTAAGACGAGCAAAAACCTGCCGGAAACTCGGGACTTAAGTCCAAGAATAGCATCTGGAACCTCACACTCACGCCACCACAGCAGCGACCGAGACGAATTTGACAAAGCAGTTTCGCCGACAGATGCACCATGAGGACTGTTACTGGGACTACATGACCTCGGATCCAAGAAGAGGCCAGGGCACCACCACCACGTAGCTGACGACGCACGTGGGCGAGTTGCCTGTTTCGGCACAATGTCGGACTTCAGGTCATTCCGGCTCACCAGGAGATGATCGGAAAGGCAGAGCACAGGCACCACAAAGGTAATAATGGACAGCAAGGATAATCTACAGAGATGCATTGGAGGCTGCGGCTCATCTCACATAAGCAATGGGCACAGATTTCCGGGAGGGGAGAGAAAGTAAAGGAGTCCAAATGGGAAACGAGAACCAAGCAAGTCCCAGGGAGGAAGGGGCACAGCTTCCTTTCTGGGCGACCTGAGGGACTCCTAGGCAAGTAGGAATCTCTCTGAGAATTGGGGGAGGGCCTCCTTCAGGAGGCGCAGGCTTCCATGCAGGGAAATTCACCAGGATATTGAGTTTGAATGCCTCGCCAAGGGGAGCGCTCCTAAGGAGGCCTAGCAGGCCAGCTCTGACAGACATTGTGGGCTACCCACACAGCTAGGCAACTAAACGAAACACGAAAGAGGGCCTAACTCATAGATGATAATCTCTAGCATCAGGACCGCAACTCTAAAACAGCACACCTTGAAATGCACCCCACAGCATGCCTTGGGAAATCACAAGTTGTCCCGGGAACTCCTCGGGAAACTGGAATTATCAGCCATAAAAGAGATAATTAAAAAAGTAAAGAAAGCACCCTTACAACCGCAGCAGGCAGGGATGATAAAACAAAACATACCACACGTAGGACCGAAGCTTGCAAAAGAAAAATAGGTTTTTCTTTGGGGGGGGGGTGCAAAACCATGTCTTCCAACCCCAACAGGAAAGAAACGGAAAAGGGGTGTACAGCGGAAAATCACGGAGTCCGGTGAAACGCACAAACCACGAAGGACAATGAGCAAGCACCAAAGAAGGAAGGCTTCGGAAACTGATAAGTAAAAAGACACCATGCCCCTGCCTTGGGAACCCCGACTGCATGCTGCACTCTAACAATACATCCTTTCTCCCAATACAACTACCACCATACTTTGCACACATTGCTCTGTACTAACTTTTCCTAGCCATAGAAAGGGAAATGGGAAGACAACGTACAGAAGAAGAAAGTCCACAACGGCACCAACCAATCTGAGGGAGCAGCCCCTGTCAGGGAAAGAGGGCTGGGAACACCACACGCCGCACACAACAGCAACACAGCCGGCAAAGAACAGTGCATATAGTCCCTTGCCTTACATTTTTTTCGCTTCGCCGCCACAAGGATAAACCATGAGTCCAATTAAACAAGCTTTATCGGGAGCATGCAGGGGGGGTCCACGTGCTTGAAAAGGGGAGCAGGAGAAGCTGCGCCCAAACTGCGGCAGAGGTACGTTTCTGGAATTTTCAGGGGCTGCCGCCATCAGCAAGAACCGGTGGCAGTGAGGGCTTTCTCGGGCCAGGTAACATCTGGAATCTGTTCTGCAGGCTATTTCCTGTAACCGTTTCTCAGACAGGGACTCTCCACGCGGGTGTGAAGGTTTCGGAATGTCGATATCGAAAGGTCAGTTCCGCAAGTGGGGGTTACTTTTCCAACTTCGGGGCAGGGCGCAGCGAAGTTCGGACACCTTACAATGTAAAAATGTGAGCCTGGCAAAGCAGCCACTCCAAACACTCATGCCTAATGCTGCCCTTTCTCTAACAGATAATAATCACCCCACGATACAGAAATGCACGTGAAAACCCATCTGGCAAGGAGGGCACTAAAGCACAACCCATCGGCGAGCCAAAGATACCAGGAGGTGAGTACCTATGCCTGACTCTCACAGGGATACTACTAACCCATAGAAAAGAGAAAAATCTCTCCTCGGGACAAGGGACAAAAAGGTGGGAATGGGTTGTGGACAGTTTGGGACACAACCTTGCATGGTGGGCCAACAGGAAAGGGAAACCAGGGCCATAGAAAACACAAATATCCTGTGTCCCAGTGGCTAAAAACAGACGACTACCTGCAAGGAAATGCATGGGGCCTGGCAGAGCTCCTCAGAGGAGGACAGACACTTAAAAGGCATTGTGGGCAAGAGCTGCACACTTGCTCTCCTCACTCACATGAAAAGACCACCAGGGGAGTTGGGAGACAAAAACCCCAAGGCAGGAAAGAGGGCAGAGGTGGAGGCGATGGGCTGCGCACTGGAAGGAAGAGGCACAGCACTGAGCTGCCTCAGTTTTGCGAGGTATTAGTCACCCATAACACAAATGTAGCACAGCCTTCGAAAAGAGGCTTCTCGAGAAACAACCACTATTTGGGAGTCAAGAAGGGAATGCGTACAAAGCAGGTCCAAGACACAGGGGCAAAGACATTTAACAAACCTTTGTGCACCGCTCAGGGGAAAGAAGCACAGGAGATCATGCTGCTGCTGGAGCCAGATGATTGGAAAACGCGCTCTTTGAGGACAGAACGCCACATGGATGACGGCTGCCAACGCCCACACTGGGCCACGGACATGGACTGTGACTGTGTGACAAGCCAACAATACACCCTGAAAGCAAGGAAGTGCCCTGCACCGGACATTCCCCCAGCAGGCCAGACCAGAAAAGGCACCACGGACAGCAAACCACCCCATCAGTCTGCCTTGCTGCATCAATCAACCGAGCAAGTCTTTGCCCTGCATGTACCTCCTCCCATTGACCACCTCACACCACCTTGTGATGCAACTGCCTTGCTGTGCCCCCCGACCCTGGCCCCTCCACCCCGGTGAGTCTCAGAGTTGCGTGTGTGCATGAGCGACTCCGTCTTACAAGGGCGGGAAGGTACGGGTGTCTGAGGGCGAACACTGGGTGGAGCGAGCAACAACAGCAAACAACATGGAAAGAGAGGGGATCGCTATAAGGCATACAGAGACAAAGTGGACAAAGATGTCACACACAGAAACCCTGGCTCTCAGGCAGCACACCACTGACTAACTCCACACAGAAATTGAGGAGGAGGAAACACTGCCCACCCTGTGGAGGAAAGGAAAGGGCACTGAAGGGAAACCATCCACTGGCAGTCCTGCCAATGAGCACAGGTCTGGGCAAGGGAAGGAAATGGGGGCATGACTGCTCACAAAGACACAAACCTCACAAGGGACACAGCATGGAAAAAAAACACACCAATGAGAAAACCACCCTGGCTCCATTCCACAGCTCCCCTCCAAAGTACATAGCCCTCCATCCACATGCTGCCGCTGCCACTGACAGGCAGGAAGACTGCCCTCACTTAGCTGCCCAGCAACCGAGGACACACGTAAAATAGCAATGGTGGAAGGCAGAGATATGAATGCACTTCATACCCACTACACAGCAACACTGCAGTCAGTGCCTTCGCAAAACAAAATCCCTGAAACCTTAATAAAAACCCAGAGCACAGACACCAGCAATCTGACACACAATACATAACAGGGGTGTCCTAGAGGGAAAGGAGACAAGGGCAAAGGGATTCATGGAGGAAGGTTAGGGAAAGCTTGGGTGTGACATAACGACAACCATTACTATAATGAGACACATGAAGCAAGTGCAATTTCCCACCTGCTCAGTCACACAGAAAAAGATGGAAAAACACTTGGCACCAGGGGTGCACAACTGCGAGCACCGTACATGAATCCTAGAAAACACAAACACTCAGATAACGGCTATTCCTTTGAACCAAAGGAGGGGACCAATAGCTGCCCAACAGCAACCAACACACATGGGAGTAAACACCAAAGTACACAGAGACACACAACACTATGACACCAGTGCTAGACCTGGGGCGGCATGTATGGGAAAGGAATGTGAGATAATAGAGCAGCGGCTTTCCATTTGTGAGTCACAAACGACTACCAGGGTCTCCAAAGACCATCAGAAAACACAGATATTTGATCATTGGGGCTCACAGAATTAGGAAGGCGCACGACCACTTCGCTACAGTGTTGGGGGGGGCGGAGCTTGAAAGCTGTGCGTCCAGGGGCAAAATGGCTTTTGTGAAGCCTGTGGGAAGCAGGAGTTGAGGGTTCCCAGACATTACATGCAGAAAACAAAGGCCCAGGCAAAGCACAGGCAATACTACCAAAGAGATGCATAGCCCACAAAGACATGCACATCAATGGGATGGGAGGAAAGAATAAGAAAAGGAATCCCATGATTCAGCTGCAGGACAGCGTCAGTGAAGACGGGGGAGGGCTTGACTCCCGTGCTTTGAGGAAAAGGAGAAAAAGACACTTGGTGGCAGTAGGGTCCCTACAATCTCTCACCTTTAAATAGCCCATGAGCACACAGGAGATCAGCGAGAAGGCTTCTCCACCCGAGGTGTCTATCCCACCCTGAAGGGGCAGCCTACAGGTTCAAGTGAGTGGTGGGGAGAAGCAGTGTGACAAGGGTAGGGGGAAGATAACTAGGCAGAATAATTCCAAGGAGGCACGATGGGGGAGAGTTGGTTGGCCTTATCGCTGCCCTTGGCACAACACATATCTACACCACAGAAAACAAATGACCAAATGCATGAGGGACATGGGGAAGCAGGAAAGATGACGTGAGAAAACATACACCACGACTTTGAGATAGTGCTCAACACCAAAAAATGGCTAGGCAAAAATTGTTTATGATGCCTAGCTCTCGTGGGAATGGAATCAATACAAGCTAAGCAAAAAAAATAACAGCACAAAAAATAAGACAGGCAGGCAACACGTTGGGGACGGACAGGATCAGCTTAGACATATGTCAGTCCAAGTCAGAATTCAATTTCATGGACTCCCAAGAAGATAAACTAGTAACTGACTGGAAAAGGCTGTGACTGCAAAGATAGGAGCCTATATTCATAAGGCAGTGGAAAGATACAACGAGTGGAGCATGGCATACATTCACAAGGCATGTAAAAGACACATCACCAGAAGGAACATGGGAACTTCACATGCTATTCCAAACCTTTATGTTCCCCACTGCCAAGAACACGGGCATAGCTGGACACAATACATGCTTCTGTAAGCTAACTGCAACATCAAGACTAAGGCCATAGCACAGCCCCTCTATGGTTCCTAAATGAAGAGCCAGGCATACTCGGATGACAGGGAAAAAAAATCGAAAAGAGCTAGAAAGTCTTTTGGTAGGCATGGAAAACGGAAGGAAGAAATTGGGATAAAAAAGTGCATTGCAGGAATAAGTAGCAAACATAAACACAACATTAACTAGGAGCAAATTTCAAGGAACGCACTGAGGAATCTTTTGAGACATGGGACAATAAGACAGGCAGCCTGCACTATGGGTGATGGTTACAATGCAAGTAGACAGTGGGCATTGCTCCTTTCACAGGACCAGAGCGACGAGAGGCACAAGCATACATGGGTTCTTTGCTGAACAATGTGGGGAAAGCAAGCGGGCATAGCACTTGGTAATGACACCCTATGTTGTACCTGTTCCCCACCCACGTGGGCACAAAAAAGCCAATATGTTGGAGCCACTTAAAAACCAGTACTAAACAGTAGCTAATGGGAAAAGTGTGCAATATAGGCATACCAACAAAAGAGCTGCGCAATTCTTTTTAAACCAGTGAGATGATTCTCATCCCATTTGAACAGCATCTGCAGCCCCTAATGTTACCAAAAGGAGAATGGGGGGAAAAAGGGCATTTGCCGTGCCTGAAACCATGCCTGATGGGATGAACACAGGAAGAAAATGGGGGGATGGGGGCTAGCGATGATGGTTGGGGACATCGCCCAAAATGGAGCTATGCCTGACCAACAGAACCTAGGGATGACATTTACTTGTGCACTGTCAACATCTGGGCAACAACAGTGAGCCCATTAAAATATATAGCCTCCTAAGTGCCAAGGCACCCAGCCATTCTTGACACGCAAAACGTCACAAAAGGCGCTACAGAGGGCAAAGAACCACAATCAACATATGAATCACGTTAATGAGGCAAAAACTGCCGAGCATAGCTTCATTACTGGCCTAACAAGCACACCGCAGCACTGCTGTCACTCCATGCTGCACTGCTCTGTACGGGGATGACATGAATACTCAGGCATCACAAGCAGAGCACAGCGTGATTTTAGGGAATATTGAAGGAAAGAAACTGACAATTCAGGCTGCACATAGGTGAGCAAGAAAGCACTTCTGGGATTGTCAGTCCGTTAAGGGGATGGATTGCTCTATACAGGGGCTGGGACTCTACTGCAGTGGGCAACGATGCAGACGTCCTGGATCACAAAATTTGAAAATGTTTGCACATCTTAACTCCTTCAGAGGGCCATAGTTGACACTACACCAGCAGTGAAGACACAGGTAAACTCAGACCACTCAGCAATTGACAGGCCATGTACATAGCATGTAGTCAATGCAGAGAATGTCAAGCAAAGCAGGCACTCCAACCATGTTATAAAGAGGACTTTGAGCCTAAAAGACATACTGTGTAGGGTGCATCCTTTGAAGAATAACAGCAAACACTAGGAGGAATTGAAAAGGTAGCAGGTGGAGACTGCTGATACCACCAAGATACATGCAGATTTCTTTGAGCAATAATGTGGCACCCTGATTCAATTTCTTCACCATCAGCTCTCAAACATCAATTTGAAGCTGCCCTTAATCTCCCATGGATTATTGTCAATTATCAGAGAAATGACAAACTTTCCGGAGTGAGGACCTGAGATGGCAGCAGTAGTAGAGGCAGTAGTTGTGAAAACTACAAAGTGAGAACATGCTCAAAAAGTCACCACATAGTTTGCATGTATGCAGTGTGGTAGGAGCAACACAGCAACAGGGAAACTAATGGTATTACCATGGGCGCAAAAAGAGCAGCTGGTAACCACGCATACTCGGCATAAAACACAACATAGCACATGATAACCTCAACATGGGGGAGGAGCAGGGAAATGGATGGCACAGCGACTGCATCAAGCAGATCACACCACAACTACCAGCCAAAATCTATCACTTCCACGCTCCACTGTGTTCTTTTTGGATGCAAGTAATAGGCGAGCCACAATAGGAAAGCAAGAGATCATAGAATATTAAAACGTAAGAAAATAACAAGACTCGAATAGGACGGCACATTAATGATCGCTGCAAGAACAAACAAGGACTGCAAAAGAGTTGGCACAAGACACTACACAGAGCGTTGGGCTGGAAATGTGCTGGACCATGACACTAGAGATGAGTGCTCTAACAAAGGCAAATCTTTTCACAGGATAACACTGAACACACACTGTGAGGGATGGACAGCTGAGAAGTACAGGGACAACAGACATTGAAACAAATATCTCATGCAGTTGTTTTGCTCCCATGTTTTACGGACACCATTTCAAAGACTCGAGAGACACTGGGATGCAGCAAACAGCTGCTGACAGGGAACTTTGGAGGGAAAGTGATCAGAGTTACACTCAGACTTCTTTCACCGCTGCCAAACATGCACATTTCATTCCGTGTGGTGATACTAATTCCATGTAATCAGTGTCTACAGCTAGCCACTTCAAGTATACCACAGGGGTAGAGGGAGGGGCACACACAGTCACAATATACATAACCATGCACATGTGATTGGCAGTCATTGGCATCTCATCAGCAGACACATACGGAGCAAAAGACAGCCTGCAACATGAAGCACCCGCGGCTGCCATGCCATCAATCAAGATTCCAATGCACAAGTTCAACTCAGATAATGGAAGAGGAAAAGGAACCTAACCAGTAGACAGCCTGAAAGTGGGGCCTGAATAAACACAATGGCATGCACTGGTGACATGAAAATCACATTCTGAAATTGATGTCACAGGCACACCAACTAATATTACTAAGACATACAGCTAGATACCAAAACATAGAAGCACTGCAACACGTACATGCTCTGGTATCAGACACCAATTCAAAAGAGCAAGGGAACATGGAAAGGAAACCACACTCTAACACTCACCAAGGAAAAAGAAAAAAAACTATAACAGATACAAAAAGGCCAAAAAAAACAATGGTGCTTCATGACCAAGGAAATAGGAAACTGCTTATCAGGCATGTGGATGACACACTAGATGGACATTAAGGATAAAGAAGCACTGTAAAACGGCAACTCACAGTGGTCTTTTGCAATCCTCTCAAGCCTGCAAGATGATAGGGAATACACATAATCCACCAATATCTTTAGACAAGCAGGGAGACAGCTACTGTCGCCAAAGTAAGGGATACTGACAAAAAAGAGCTGCATGATCCCTAGATGTGTGGGCTACAGGGTCAGAGCACCCACATCAATGATACATGCACATTATAGGAATACTGCAAGGGGATAAAGACAACAAACTAAAAGAGTATCCAAAGCTTTTAGCAGACAGTGGTGAGAACTCTTACATATCCCCTTCATTAGCATAGGAACTATGTATTGCTCGTCTAGGAGCTAACCCAGATGCCATCTTCCCAGTACCTTAACCTCCATAAATAACCCTGCAAGAATGGACCACAGAAGATTGGAAAACGTACTTCACAACAAACTTCCATCACATGGAATATAGGCAGTGATAACTACAGTGGGCATTGTAGCGGAGGGAAAAGAAGAGTGGTATCAATAATCAAATGGGACATTAACATTTCACTTCCATACTTCACAACACCTACACGACAGTGCACGCCTGTGTTATATTAAACAAAAAAGCTGTTGGCTGCCCTATAATATAGCAACATAGTACTGCAGAACAGAATTTCAATGGTAAAATAACCAAACAAATTACTCTGCTGAAGCAAAAAAAAAATGACAAATTTGGGAATCTCAAACACTCCTCGCACTTCATTTTCTTGATTTAAAAACGGCTGAAAAATGAGACTGAAAATATGCACTCAACATGCATCGATATGGTCAACACAATCAGGGAGAATATGGGGAGAGAGGGCTGGGAGAAAGAATGGGCAGCTTCACCATTATAATGCACATGGAGTCTGAATGATAAACAGTGCATTGGAAATGGGCTGCTGTGCATTGGATGTTCCATGAGCAACTGCAAAGGTAAAATCTGAAAATTTTCTTTTTCAAGCTTGTGACCATCCCTTGAGAGAGGCGTCATCAGACTCAATGGTGAAAGTTCACATTCGTAGCATTGGCAACATGCCTGTGTCCATATACATATAAAGCTCACATCTCAAGCCAACCCTCTTACACCGGTCAACGAGTAATGGTTAAAAGGCAATAATAACAAAACTGGACAAGAAAGAAAGATGTCCATTGCATTGTAAGAATGATACGCCACACATAAAACATCATTAAAGCAGAACATAAATGCACATTTGCCCGGAAGTCACAATGGAGTGGGAGTGGGGGGAAAAAGGTGTTTAAGAATAATGAACTGCTGACGGCATAGCACATAGACATGGCTATACATCTAAAGAATAACATACTCCCACGTGGGCAGCAGACCATGTGATGCTCGACAATAAATTTAACAAAATTATACATATTCTTGAATTCCAATAAATATGTAGCTCATAAGCCACCAGCAAACAGCAATACCTCTAAGCATCTCTCTCTCCTTCAAGGGCTTTCACTCATTAGAAATGAGCACTCTGCTAAGCAAAAAAAGGGACAGTCAGCATAACAAGTACCTTACTTAAAAAACATTACTACAAAGAAAACATTGAGAAAGGGAACATGGGAAAGCTTACAAACATACGGACATTCACACATATTATCCAGGTGCACGGGGATTGGTAGAAGCTTGACGCAAATATCACACCCCCAAAATAAAACAGTAGAGCTACAAAATGAAATGGCAAGCATTGCTTAACATGAACCATCATACATGGTACTTGGGATTCCTTAGGACACAGCACAGAACAAAAGGCCTAAGAGTTGCTCCACAATCAACATCAGGAACGGAAACTTGGGGATGTATACGGAAACTTGGGGATGTATACACGTAGGTAGAAACTATTGTAAACCATCAAGGCAATGAGACAACAGAAGGGCATTTAGAGTAGGTTCCTTTCCCAAAAAAAGAACAATGGGCTACGAAGGGACAACACTAACAAAACAACAGAAACCACAACCTCAGGGGCAAGATGACATGAAGATGGGAACATCAAAACTATTCCACACAATGCCATTATAAGTAAAAAAAAAAAAAAAACTAGCGAACCCACAAAAAACGCAGCTACAGGACACAGAGTGTCCCTTCGCTCCCAGCGAAAAGAAAATGGCACGTCACACGTAACACGCTCAGAATGACTTTTCCTGAAGATAGTTCAAGATAACCCAACAACACTCGACTGAGGAACAGTAAAACAGACAGGATGCATTTCACATCATTAGATATTGCTATATTGCTACACAGTACACAAATAGAACAGGCACCCCACCTCCTACAAAAAGAACAAACAGGAGAAGGGCAGAGGAATTGCATAAGCAGACAACCACAGGGACCCATGCTAAACTGCCATACAACACATATCTATCTTCTTAAAATGAAACCAGCCTGTGTACCTAAGACGCACACAAAATGGTCTGAGATCATGTGAACTTCAGGAACCAAGGAAAACACACTATTCTATAAAATAGCGACACTATGCTCACAGGATAAGGGACACAGTTCAAGCCCCAACACACACAAACAACAACTTAGAGGCAAATTTCACCCCCTTAACAAAACAGTCAGGATACACACTTTGAAATGGCAACCATTGCTTTACAACAACCATCAAACATGACACTTTGGAGCACACATAGCAGGCAACTCCGCTATGGACATGGCGAGGTGAAACATCAGCATATGCCCATGTAAATAAAAATGGGACAGAGCATCATGACAATGGAACACCAGAAAGGCATGCACACCAGCCTCATGCAATACAAGGAGAACAATAGGATGAGAAGGAACAACAGTGCCAAAGCAACAGAAACCACAAATTCTTGGAGCAGGGACGCACAGAAATGGGAACATCCGATCTATTCAACTGAATGCCATTAGCACTAAAAAGAAGGAACTGATGGAACCACAGGAACGGCACCTACAACCTACCAAGTACTCCCATTCCACCCAGAGAAAGGAGAGTGACACCCCACACAGAACATCCTCACCATGACTTTTCCTAAGGATTGCTCAGGGCAATGACAAACCTCTGAACTGATGAAAAGTTAAACAGACACACTGCAACAGACAACAGTAACAATTTCAATAAGGCTGCACATTGCACATAAAACACAGCCAACCCCATGTGGTCCACAAACAACAAAGAAGAGAAAGGCAGAGGAATGGCATAAGCAGAAAAGCACAGGGACCCGGGAAAAAGTATCATACAGCGCATTTCTTTATTCTCTTCTTAAAAAATAAACAGGCGGGACACTTAAGGCTCTCACAAAGTACTCTGAGATAATGTGAACATCACGGACATGTAAAAAGAATACGATCTATAAAAAAATAAGACTATACTCACATGCTAAAGTGCACAGGTCCAGGCCCAACACACGAGCAACGAGATGTCAGGGGGGATGGGCAGACGTAGTTGCAGCTCACACAGACGAACCTTTCAGGGAAACATCACCGTGACGTGCTAATGTGGCCTCAAACACACATTCCAAACACAACTCAAGAACGATGACTACGCCAGCACATGCAGAACTATGGAATGCACGGGCCCCTTCACACCATCGTCAACAACTGTAAACATCACATAGACTCCAGGAAGACCAGACACCTAAAAATAAAAACACAGTGACTTAACACCCATGACTTGAGAAGCATGATAAATAAACCTCAGGGAAAGCCATAAATGATAAACCAAATATACAGAAAGAAATCGCAAGACACTCTAAGGAGACCAGACTGGAAAATACACCTCTAGCATGCCCTATGGCCCTACAGGATATCTACACAAGGTCATTTTTCCTGGAAAATTGAATACATTGCACTCCTAGGAAATACAGCACCGACACCTTACATAATAGGATCCCCTTGGGAACAGCGTCAACAACTGAAAATGCTGACAGCGCTTTGGAACAAACCTGGGCTCCTGATGGTTAGCTTGACCTCTAACAACATCACAAAAGGCTCATCAGGGGCAACTGTTCTGTAGACCCAAGAAACCCATGGTGCTGAGAATGTAGCCAAAAAAATTAAGAGGACCACACCGATGGCCTGGCCCATACATACACAGACACGGTGTGAAACAAGTGTCTGTCACTCCCCAATGACAGGGTTACACCACAATAACCAGCCACTACACCAATCAGCTAATTCTGGTTGCAAGTTACATTATGGCTCCTTCAAAATTCAGCAGATCCATCTTCATCAACGGCTATGAATCTGTAGATGCTCCATGAAATACAATGAACACCCAAGGCTCTCCCTTCTTGGGTCACATAAACATGCATATGCTGCATGTACTAAAAAAATGTACAGAAAAGTAAAAACACCACAGGTTGGAAATTATAACTACATGACAAGAATACAATGACACACTTCTGCCATGACCCCTAAGATGGCCTCAAACACCTACCTTCCCACCCACCAACCTTTAAAGAGCCTGCACCTCATAAGAAGCTCAGCAACACGCTAACACCTAGCCGGGCACCCACACAGACAAATGGGCGTGCACCTCCTACTGAACAGCAAAAAAATTCCATGAAGCCAGCAGTACATAGGTACGCATCACAGACTCCTTGAAATCAACGGAGAGGAAGCACACAATCACTTCAACACAGGAGCAACTCTGACACAAAACCACAAGTATAAGCAAGCAGGCAGCAATGAACGTCAGAAATGGAAACTCATACTGACCAAGCACAAAACATTCACAAAACTCCTTGAAATCACAACGGGTAGAGACAGGGAACTAGGGGCTCTCGAACCACACTATTTCAGCAACTACTTAGCAGCTCCCTATATTAAGGGAAAAGTTGGAGAAACATTGCTACAACTACAGAGCACAGGGCTGTTCTAATGCCTACAATGGAACCACACAGGACCACTGAACGGACAAACGTCCACATGGAAGCTACCCTCCCACACAACCAACACGAGCCCACGATCCCCACACAGAACAAAGAAAAACAAGGAAACATCTAGGCAACTATAAGCCTAAAGGGCCCCTGCAAAGAGCAGTGCACGGGTATACTGACCAACATGGGTGAGCGGTTAACTTCCTGTCTAAGGTAAACATCCATGAAGTTTCCCCAAACTTGCATGGCTCTGAAACTTTTCCAAATCAATCCCCCATAGGGACAAACAAAAAACAATAACTATAGCTGGAAAAAATTCACCACACAGCATGGCAGGGGTGCATGTAACCGTTCTGCAAAGAAATAGAAGATCACAACACCCTCTGTAACACAACAACACAGGACACGGGTCTGCAATCTGACACTGTGACATGTCACCACTAGAAAACCAAGCACATGGACTGAGCTGCTGTGCGGTGCACTCATACCCCTCGTGACTCCAGAGAAACCCTTTGCAAACCTGACACTCACACAAGAGTGAACAACAGACTCAAATGCCCTCTTCTACCACAGAACATACAAGGAACACTTTCTGTGCCACAGCCAGCCAAAATGAAACCGTGGGGGAACAAAGGGATGACAAGCACTCATGAAAACCGGAATGCAGGATGCTCACAGTGACTCATAGCGGCCAAACACTACGTGCGAAACACGGTGCTTAAATGCCAACAACACTGGAAATCCACAAAATCATCAAACATAGATGCAGGAATACAAGTTTTCAATGTTGCCCATTTTCTGGGAAATTGACTAATTTTCCAAAATTGGGGATACACTGTCATTGTAGGCAATAAGATGTCACCCTTCGGAATGGCTACAAATAATAGGAAATCTTTGCACCCTTTGGAGTTAACCTCTACTCCCAAGGGCTACTTTAGCTTCTCAGGGAGGCCCGAGGAGCGTTCAAAACACGCTCAACTTCGGATTAAACCTCAGTCTGTAAAGATCAGAAAGATGCAACCAAATAAAAAGAACACGACGAAACCGATAACCTAGGCCCTTACCTACACATAGTGGGGAACACACGTGTGCCGATACCTCATAACAGGTCGCTATCACAGGCACACCACCCACCATGTATAAGATCCATCAGCTACTGTTGGTCACGATCACTACTCATCAAATTCCTTCACGCTCCAAAACACCCATCTTCATGGACCTAACTTCATCAAAACTCTGGGACACGACAACATAGGCTAACACATGCCATGCACACCCAAGGCTGCTCCTTCAAACGCCACAAATACAAGCGTAGGACCTAGGAGGTCACACACAATATAAAATACAAATAGCATACGAGGCAGAAACTAAGGAAAAGAGAACCTCGGTCACAGGACCACGGGGTGCAAGAGAGAGTTTCATCAACACGGCACAACAGGACATTCCAGACATATCCCCTAACCTAACACGACCTCAAACACGGATGCGACAAATCATCTCAAGTGAAGGGGCCTACAACTAATAGGAAGCGGGAAAACACACAGCCACCCACCGGGCAAAGCAAATCTACATTCGCTACTGAGCGCTACAACTGCATTCATAATAACATCAGGCACTTGCAGACAACAAATACACATATGACACTCCTTCACGTCCAGCTAGAAAACAACATACAGCATAAATTTACTGCAGGAGCAAAAATGGCAGCACCCTTAGGAAACACAAATAAAGACAGTCACCAAGGAAGTACAAGTGGAGAACACCATACTTAGTGATTAAAAAACATTCAAAAAATTCTGTGAAGACACTATGTGGGGATAAACTATGGAATCATGAACCACACTGTCCAAACAAGTATATGGCAAGTGCCAATATTAAGAAAATGATAGCCAAATATTCCTACATAATTCCAAAGTATGACACCGGTTGTTACAAAGCACACACTAGACACGATGGCCACTTGAAGGACAAGCAATGCTCCGTAACAGACACAATCCCACACCTCCATCATAAACAGATATACACATGGCAACGTTCAGGCACTTCTAGGCCTAGAAACCCCTGCAAGCAACCATCCACACCTATAGCATCTAAACAGGGCACACGGATGCCTTTACATCTATGGCCATCATCCCTCACATTTCCAAGACCTTGCATTACATAAAACTTTCAGACAAAACATACCTCACAGAAAATAATCTCTCCTGCTGGCTTTAGGGACAAAACCTACACCCCACAGCACTACAAGGGCACATATACGTGCATTATGAACACACATAGATTTGTCCTAAGTCCTTTTTGGAGATGGCAACACGGGCCATACCTCTACGCTCAGCACTTACCTCATGGCAACATCACCGTGACGAATATCATGCCTGCAGGGGTTTACCTCTCACGAACCACAGACATACACACTAAAGCACTGCGAGGCACACTTCCTACATCCGGAAACACCCTTTGCGTGGCTCACTTCCACACCGAAAAACACCCCTCTATTCCACTGGGAAAAGTACAGAGAACACATTCCATGACTCAACAGACATAAAAGTAGCAAGGGCAACTCTGGTAACTGTTGGAAAGGCAGTGGACATGCAAACACACATATGCAAAACACTCACATGCTTAACCCTCTCCCACTCCTGCTCCTACTCCCCCTCCACTCAAAAATGTCCAACTAAGCCACATGTCATCACAAAGAAAAGCTTCTAGGCTCTCACTCAATCGCCACTCAGACATGCAAAAAGTTCTTCTTACTTTTTTTGAAAAAGTTACCAAAGGCATTCCAACATTCAAATATAACACAAACACATAGCTGTATTAAAAAAAAAAAAAAACATGCTCTCACAACAACTTTATCATTCAGGAAAACAAAAAAACACATGGGACACAAACACATGCAACAAGCAAGCAAAAAAACACCTTTACATACCACCCTGCATTCATGGCGCAGTGAGCCACAATGCAAACCTACACCACGGAACAACACTCAGACACCATTCAAAACTCAACACAATGGCAGAAATCACACAGAAGGAACAGGATAACACATCCTAAAACCAGAATCCATGGCATGGGACCATAATCGCAGCTGGAGCCGTCATTCCACTACAAACTTTGATAACCTCTCTGAAATACTACTCAACTCTATTCCTACACCACTCACACTTTAAAAATCTACCACAATAATTGGCCCTGCTCGTACTTCAAGACACAATAAAAATAAGACTCAAAATTCAATTAAAGGAAATCCTAAACTGCAGCCATCATTACTAAAATCAAAAGGAGACATGTCCAACAATCCCTTCTTCTCATGATAGCCGTACGCTTCCACAACCAATTAATAGAGTACCATCTGGCCAAGGATGCGCATTTCTGCAACACATTCGTAGTGACACAAGCAAAATAAAAAGGACAACCATAACACTTGAAAACCGGTGCCATGAGAACGCATTGAGATTGAACAATTCTTCTACAAGACACACAGACAAAAATTGGGCACACCACCCATCATGCTTTGGGCATAAAAAAAAAATCACACAAAAGAAAAATACTAAATACAACAATAGACACAAACAGGACTCAGAGAAAATAACAGAACCTCTTGAAAAACAAACAAGCCACTTCATGGGAAAACAAGAATTGGAGGAAAACCTTAAATAAAATAGACTAAAAAAATCAGCCTAAAATACAAAACAATCAGGAAAAGGCAGAAAGGACACAGTTTTAACATACACACGACATTGCAAGCATAAAACATTTCACAGCGCAACCCAGACACACTCTTAAAGGTGCCTCCTCAAAAAACAGCCATGGGATTAACTCGGAAACATCACACAGCACACTTGCCAACACCTCTTCTACTCTGACACCTCCACCCTGCCTGCAATCAAACAAAAAGAAATACCAGAACCAAAACAACTATTCAGGGGAAGAGAGACGAGGAAGACCTTCCTTGCAAGATCCCCACCGACACCGACCCTATCACACTACCTAGGGATAAATGCCTGCATGAACACAGCCATCAAAAACAAAAAAGACCACCACAAACACTAGCCATACAATATCTCAGAAAAATCAAACTCCACTCTTTTTGGTTTGGCATAAAACAAAAGAAAACTGCCCTTACTGTCACATAATGGAAACATTTCTCAAGATAACCTGCTTCTACACATGTACACAAAAACAATACAAACGCCTACAAAACCTTGTCAACCCTTCAGTCCCCACATTGAATGGAGAGCACACCCTAAAAAAACAAAAAAAAAACCTTACGACTCTGCACCATAACTTTCATCACATCTCACTTAGACAACACAATGATTCTGGCCTATGCAGCTCAGTGCACCCACTGACACACTGCACCCTTCAGTCCCCAAAGAAAAAAGAAAATCAAATACCAACAACAACCATCACATTAACACACACGAACAACTTTGGAAGTCACTCCCTACACACGACTCTCGGACCTAGCACCTCCACCACACACTGTTACGCTACACAACTCTTATCCCATACCTGCATGGACACAATCTTCCCTCGGCCTCCGGCTGCACAAACATGATCACTGGGGAGCAAAACACAACGCAAAACACAGCCAAGGCAAAACAACTGACCCGTTTCATAGAATGTGACAGGAAGCTCAGCAAATGAAAAACATTTACAAGAAACATACCTTTCCACTTCCAATAAAGGCCAGAAACATTCCCTGCTGTGGGTGGCCTAGAAAAGACACTTGAGCTCTTCATTATCGCCTAAAAACCAGACCATGACTGGCCTTGCCGAAATCCGAAAGATGGAAACCAGCACGCACCCACCACATAGCATGCTGAAGAAATTCCAATGGAATGGACACATAGACACACACAACACAGCATCGTGGCCTCACCTGGCATTATTGACCGTTCCTGGTTGTCTACAATCTTTCATAACATGCCGCTGTACAGCACACTCGCCCCTACAACACGAAACTGGCATCCTAGCAAATTCTTCTGCTCCCTGCACCTGTTACCGCTTTTCCAAACAATTACCGCCATTAAAGACACCTGTGCACAACGTGGGCACGCACACACGCCGACTGGCACAAAATTCCACTACGTACGGAAAGCACAGGTGGCCAAGAATATACTCTGACAATAGAATGGACTGATACAGATGACTCTAGCCACTTCTTATATATTGGCTGAGCAGAAATGGCACATGACACAGACAGGCAACACACAAATCACACGCGGTTTGTTTACGAGAGCCCTGGTGTTTTTGAGACTTGGGAATGCAACCCAGAGATGCAAACTGACAGACACATACAATGGACATTGGACATTGTAGCTGCAGAGTGGCGTGTTCAGGAGGCCTCGGCTTGTGACTAAAGATTTCAACCCACGGTCAACGGCAGAGCACAGAAATCAGGGAGGATACAGGAAGGGGATCAAAGACCAACTGTCTATGGAGGAGCAGAAAAGCGACCTTAATCTCCTACAGAGCTGGCTCTATTTTTATGTAATCAAGCACGCGTATTCAGTGTCTTCAGTGTGCATTATCAGCAAGTCCCCGGTGTTCTCAAATCTAGCCTGGCACATGGGGCACAAACTTCTTTATGTCCAACAAGCACATCTATTTTAGGTGCATCACACTTCATTCCACTCTCCATTGTGCCACACCCAATTCCTTTTTTTCTTTAATACATTTTACTGATTTTTTTCGAGACGGGAAGGAAGAGGGATAGAGAGTCAGAAACATCGATAACAGAGACACACCGATTAGCTCACTCCTGCACAACCCCTACTGGGGATGTCCCCACAACAAAGGTACAAGCCACTGACCAGAAAAAAACCTGGGACCTTTCAGTCCCAAAGCCGACGTTCTATCCAATGCACAAAAACAGTCTCAGCCAATCCTGATTCTTATATTTTATCCTTGGTATTATCACCATAACTACGACACCCACACTCACTGACCGCATAACTGACAACCAAGGAAGACAGAATGCAAATGCATGACACACGTGGCTCTTTCAGACTCACTGACTTGCCCTCAAGAAATGCAACAGGCAAGACCGGTCTGGCTCAGTGAATACAGCGGCAGCCTGAACACAGTCAAAAGCACCAGGCTCGAATGTTATCAAGTCCATGTACCTTGTTGGCAGGCGTATGCCCAGTAGGGAGTACGCAGGAGGCACCTAACCGATGTCTCTTTCTCATTGATGTTTCTGACCCTCTATCTCTCTCTACCTTCCTCTCTAAAAGAGTTAACAAAAACATAAAAAACAAAAAGAAAAGGAACATCAGTATACATGACTAAACACTTCAATGGACAGGGAGGAAAACCAAATCATACAACAGACTATCCACAGGGAGCCTCACACCCCCCTTCACAGGACTAACCACAGAAAATGATGCCCGTGTCCACCAACACCTCCAGGACACATAAAATCACCCTCAAACATGTGGGACCACTCACACGTACATCTTTTTATTACAAATTTCTTACATAAGGGAACGGACAGGGCTACACAGCCACAAACATGCATGACAGACAACCATCCATCAGTAGCCTACAAAACAACCACAACTGGGAATGTGGCCACAGACAATGTACATTCCCGTCATTGCAATGCAGCCTGGGACCTTTCAGTCAGTACGTACCACAGCAGGGACAACTCTTGGGGGGGGGGGGGGGCCAGAAAGGGGGACCACCACCCCAAGAAAAAAAAATGTTATTCTAACAATAAAGATAAAATAAAAATATAAAATAAAAATTGGGCATGACGCATTGGACAGTGTAATCAAGACTGAATGCCCTTACAATAGATGTGCATGTAAGAGATAAAGGGGCTGGGGTGCCACTTGTAAGACCAGAGAGCAGAACACATGGGACCCACTCATAACACACACTGAAGACATACTGAAGATGTCTGCATGAGGAAATAAAATAGAGGAATTCCCAAAGGACATTTACTGGGGGAAAAAACCACGTGTGATTAGTGCATTGCATGTCTGTCTCCTGTGTCATTTATGCTCTGCCAACATTTAACAAGTGCCTTGAGTCATCCACATCAGTCCATTCTATTGGCAGAGGATACTCTTTGCTACCTGGGCTTGCATGCTTACATTATTTCTAGGACAACTCACTCGGAATTAACCAAACAACACATCTACAAACCACACTCAACACAGCTGCCTCTCTGCACCACACCGCACCAACCTTGACATAGGGAACATACATACACTCACACAGACGGATCATCAACTTTGAGCCACACCTACGTACAACAATTCACAGAAACAGAAAACGAACTAAAAAAACGAATATAGTCAAGAACACACACATGAAAGCACAAGCCACTTACATCATCCATCTTTCATGCTCTGTCTCGGACCCTGGCTCCACCAACACAAACCACTCCCTTATATACTATTGACAACTCAAGGGGAAAAAACCTAAGAAAATATACTACCGGGAAGGGGACAGATACACTTCTTTCAAACAGGGACCACGACATTAATTGGGGAAAAATTCCTCCTTCGGTGCAACCACAAACAGAACTGTTTCAAACACAACCAAAAGGAACTGAACAGAGACAACGCGATGCCAAACTCCTCGGAAAAACATCAATGAACAACTCAAAAGCCAAACTCCAATCAACGGGAGTGGAAATTCAACTAACCGATGCACAAAAGAAGCCAGCAAGCAAAGGACCTCACTTAAAACACTGGTGACACCCACAAAACATCTAAGAAGGCAAATAACCCATTAAAAGCAAAGTCAGTTATACCACGGAAAAAAACAATGGCAAAGCAAGCATGAAAAAAAAGAGCACAAAAAATAAAAGTAAAGATACATAACACATTGCAACAACAACAAAATTAGAAAGAGCACAATGCAGAGAGGAAAGGTCTTCGTGCACATAAGACAAAATTCACATCAACAAAAACCCAGGAAACGTGTATTACCGGCACATCTTCTCAAAATAAGGGAGACCATCTGCTGGATGTATGACGGTCACCGAATCGGAGCACACATGGCCAACGCTTCGAAACAAAAAAAGGCAAGAAAAAAAATTTGAAAAGGCAACATTAACAACTTACAGACACATTGCTAAATTCTGTCGCAAACACAAGCCAAACTACAGGTTGATACTGGACGCCCTGCATCCATGGACAAAAGCACAACACACGACAAACAATCCTTGCACGCAGGCAGGCGTGTGGAGAATCTGAAGGCGGCACTGATGGGCCAAACAAGGACAGCAGGGGATAAAAAGCAAATCAGGACAAATACAGCCGACTGGAATCATGTATGTGAAGCGCTCAGAGTCATGGAGATGATAAGGGCAAAAAAGACAATGTCAATCATCACACAAAACATAAATGACAGCTTGCACTTGGAAATGTCCTGCATCAGCCCTAACACATTGAACACAGCGCCGGCCTGGGAAATCAAGGGTGCCAGGTAGCTATGAATCCGTTCAAGGACATGGGCCACGGCATACCCTGCACATCCCCATGATGTGATTAGGACAAGAGCCAGGTGTTGGATGCATGCCCACCATACTTATTTCTGGACCTCTCCCCCTCTCCCTTCTTCCCTGCAAACAATTCTTTCTTAAAAACAAAAAAGGAAATGCTGCGCCCACATACATGCCACAATATCTGAAGGGAGAAAAGAACACCGCAAACAGCAAAGACCATGGGGATCAACTAAAAGGCAAAGACAAAGAGGAACAAACAGCGGACACAGCAATAGCAAACCACACCCCGCATTGATTGCCTGGGAAATGGAACAACAATGCTTCCAACATTCAACAAAAAGCACTGCTATTCCAATAAGAAACGGCAGGCGAAAGCAGATATCCATGGCGAACAAACAGCCTCTTCGCAAACACAAGCTCACATACAGTCAGCGAGAACCCACTTCCAAAGAACTGTCTTTCACACCAGAGCAAGAAATCCCTGCAAACAGGAACAGAAAGAAAGGAAAAGGGTCACCCGATGGAAACCCAGAAAGATAGAGAGAATTAACTGAAAACGCTAAGCTCCCCTAAACACCGCTGCCAGAAACCTTTCGGAAATAGAGCGCCGTTCCTAAAATGGCCACAGGAGGGCAGCAGAGGATCACAAATCATACCAACGCGCTCAGAAAGAAAAAAGACCAATCCCAAAAACGACCACAAGATGGCAGCAGAGGATAACAAATGAAAAGAACGCGCCGCAAGGGGAATAACACACGGACGTCAGAGAGAGCGCGTTTTTCACAGCCGGGAGACAGAAAAGCCCCGGCAACGCCAGCACCGCAGGGGAGCACAGACAGGGCTTGCGGCAGGGCATGCTTCCCAATGAGCTCTGGGACCTTTCTGAACCAGAACACGGAACTCGCAGGGGAAAAGCGAAGGACAGCCAGATCTGCCTTCACCTTTATCAGGGCAATAAAGGGGGGACCCACACAAACAGTCACAGTACACACTGCACTGACCTCCCCTGGACCCTGTGCCACTCACCTCAACACCGAGAAACGCCGGGGCTGTACTCCGATGGACATGTGCGAACAAGAGCCTAATAAAAACGCGACAAGGGCACTCTTATTCGGACGATGGCTGCCCCCAAAATAAGGCCATTGACAGGTGAATCCGAAAACACTGCCCCGCAGCAAGCCATAAAGCCACGCTGAGCAACTGTGCTCTGGAAGCACAGCTCATCCAGCTATAAACTGTCCGGCCGAGTGGGAACCACCCTCCTTCTGGACCCCTGAGGGCCATTGGCAGCCTCAACACAATGGTCCCCCTTCTCCATTGTAAACAGCAAGCCCAAGGCCAAGGCAGCAATTGGGCTCAGCACAATGGTCCACTTCCTCATCTAAAAAAAAGAAAGCCCAAGGCAAATGGAAGCAATTAGGCTCAACCCAATGGTCCCCTTCCTCACTTAGCTACACCAAGGATGATCCATTGGCCTCAACACAATGCACCCCCTTCTCAACCTGCAGCAGCAAGCCCAAGACCAAGGCAAGCAATTGCGGGAGAACAATAGTCGCCCCTATCACAGAGAAACAGAGACCCCAAGACGAAGGCGAGCAATTGTGCTCTGGTAGAACAGCCATGCCAGATGCAAACTAGGACTGCCCTCCTTCCGAACCCTGAGGACACAACAAAGGGCACACGGGGACTCACCTTTGTCAGACCATGGAGCTCATGGCCCAACATCAGGGAGGCCCAGGGCATAGCACCCCTCCAGGCCAGACAAGCCAATGCCCATCACCTTACCCCTCAAACAATCGCTGCCCTTTCCCAGCTAAGAGGTACCCCACACCACAAAGGCGGCATCCAATGAATTCTCGAGGGGCCGGTGACGCAGTTCTCCTTGGAGGAGAACTTACAAGAGCACAGCAAGGGCTGGAACCCCCTTTCTCTCCTGGAGCACATCCACAGCAACAAACTTCCCTGCATTAGAGCAAAGTGCCGGTGGAATGGCCTGACGAAAGCCAACGAAAAACATGCAACACATCACTGTTGTGCCCAGAGTTCGGGGTCCCCAATAATCCACCACTAAGGAGCCTTTTCCGATGCAAAAGCAAAGAGTCTTTATTCAAACCCGGGTTTGGCTCTCAGCCTCTTTCTGGCGCAGCAGCGAGGCGACAGAGGGGACCGGGCGGGAACAATGAGTTTTATGGGGTAGGATAATTAGGGGACTTGGAAAAGTGATGACGGTTACAGATTGCTCACTTGAATTGGGGTCTTTCTGTGGTTAAGCCTAATTAGGACCTTAGCTGTGTCCCTGGAGCTTCATTGGTCCATTTGGGTGGGGGTCGGGGAAGTTAACACATTGCTAGCACACCTGTGGCCACTCCCAGAAAAGGGACGGGTTTTAGGCAGGGGTCCCAGCCCTAGAGGACAAGATGGAGGGGAGTCCATTTCCTTTCAATGACACTCGCCTCAACACAACAGTGACAGGCCGGAAATTGGCAAAGCATCTCCCCCGGGGAATGCACCGGGGGATTCTGAATGGGACCAGGTGCTTGAATCCTGGAAGGGGCCCATGATACCACCTCCATGTGGCCTGCGCAGCACCCTGGGAACCTCGCTGAGCTGCCCTTTGCAGGCACAACGTT